>JAADVD010000219.1:0-49314 GCA_023334535.1 Pythium vanterpoolii | reverse complement strand
GTCAATACCCTCCGCAGCAGGGTTATCCGCCACAGGGCCAGCCTGGGTACCCTCCCCAAGGCCAACCAGGCTACCCACCGCAACAGGGGTACCCTCCTCAGGGTCAACCGGGCTACCCGCCGCCCGGCCGCGGCTACTAAGCGATTTGCTTTTCTTGTCGTGTGTGTGATGTGTAATCCATCCATCATCTCGTTTCTCTCTGCTACTATGATGGCAATGGTCGTTTGAGGTATGAGGGGGTGGACAGCGATGGGTGGATGCCTTGGTGTCTCTTGCGTCTCTCACGTCCAGAGACTGGTCACTTCGAATCGTAAGGGTCTTCCATCCACCATGTCACTTCGCCTTTTGCCTTGTGTCCCCGGCCCCGCTCCATTTAATACTATGAAGACTGCAGCCTCCGCTCTCACGATCGTCTTTGCCCTCTCCGCTGTCTCGGCGTGCACCACGAGCCTGGTGACTGCCGCCCAACGCCAGCTTCAAATTGTCCCACAGAACAACAGCCCCCAAGGCCCCTTCCGTCCGAACGGCCCAAGGCCGCAGCAGGGAAACACTGGCATGATGCCACCTGCAAACGTTGGCAACGAGCAGACCTCGGTAGGGGCGGGGGCGACGCCAGGGATGGCGACCAATGCCGAAGCCGATGCCGCCAGCGCCACAGCCGACGGATCGACGGCCGCAGCAAACACGGCGACAGTGTCGCCGGATGCCGCTGCCCCACCCACGGCCACTGCAGGGGCAGGCGGCGGTGCTGGCGGCCTCGCGCCAAACCAGCCGACGATCATGGTGATTCTGCCCGACTTTTTGGCGGTCGGCTCGGGCTGGTCGAGCTACTCGGACGACGTTGGCGACAAGACGCAGTCCGTGGACAATCCTACGGCGGCGCCAACGTCGATGGCGACGACGCCTCGCCTCAGTGGCCTCGCGGCCGCGGCCGTCGCAGTGTCGATGGCCGCTGTGGGGCTCGGGCTCCAGGTGATCGCGTAAGCTCGCGTAGTTGTTTTCGTTGTTTCTTGTTGGTTTGGTAAATTCCTCTCATAATCTCAATACATCTCGACCGTTTTTATTTCATTAGCCTTGGATCCATTCGTGGGTAGTCAATTGCCATGGGATGCCATCACCGTCAGCCTGTAAGCGACCACATACCTAAGAAGGGAGAGAGCTGGTAGCCGTGACGGCTCAATGTCATCACTCCCCACCATGTTGAGAGACCTTGCTTTCTCAGCCATCACCATCACGTCTCCATCGCCGTCGCTCAACACTCGGGTCTCTCTCATTCCACGCCACCCACTCTTTCCTCCACCCACATGTCCTCACACTCGCCGCCCGCTTTGCTCATACTCGCTCGACAGGAAAGCTCACTCTGCAACTTGCCTTGCCCCCCACACGCCAACCACACCACCCTTCCTTCAGCCTCCACCCGCTCCATCGTCTCGCCCGCGACCATGAACACCTTCTCCACGCTCTTGTTCGCCACCTTTGTCGTCGCCACGTTTGCCACTGGCTCGTCGTCCGCGGTTCCGATGCACCGTCGTCTCCAGAACTTTCCGCAGGGCAACGGACAAGGCCAAGGCCAAGGCCAGTTCCGACCGGGCGGCGCCGGCGGGTTCCCGTCGCAGTTTGGCGGCGGTGCCGGTGGCGCCGGTGGTTTCATGCAGCAGCAGACCAACAACGGCTTTGGTGGGCAGTTCCCCGGCAACAACAATGGCCAGATGCCGGGCATGCAAAACTTCCAGAACGTCGGGGCTGGCGGTGGCGCCGGCAACTTTCCAGGGATGGGCGGCGGTGCTGGTAACTTCCAGAACGTTGGCGCCGGCGAGGCTGACGTGACAGCCACCGGTAGTGCCGCAGGTGCAAATGCTGCGAACGCCGCGCCAACGGACCCAGCGGCAGCAGGAGCGTCGCCAGGTACAGCCGCAGGGACGGCGACGGGGGCGGCGACGGATCTCGCGCCGGGTCAGCCGACGATCATGGTACTTCTCCCAGATTCGATCATGGCCCACTCGGGCTGGTCGAGCTACTCAGGCGACGTCGGCGAGACGACCAACAAGACGACAATGACCCCGGACAAGCCTGCTGAAGCTGACACGCCGGCCGACACCTCATCGGCACCGACGCTCGCGGTCTTGTCGACTGCCGTGTCGGTCGTGGCGATCGGTCTGTCGGCATTTCTCTAAAGGTCCCGTGGGATGACCGACGGGTCTGCGTGTTCATGATGTTTGTTGCTGCCGATTAATGACCGTCAACAATTCGTTTCGTTTATTTGCGCTTTGGTGGTTGAGGTCTTTGGTCGTTGACGCCGTCGAAGAGGCTGACAAAATGCCTGTCTCCCTCGCTCTCGCTCTCCCTTTCGATACTTGATCTGTTCTGCTTCTCTTTGCTGTACTCGACGATCCGCTGATTTTTGGTGGTGGCAGTCTCACCTACAACGTCGATCTCTTGGTTCTCTTGTGTGGACTTGATGCCACCACCTTGATTCTCGTTTTTGCAGCCCTATGACCAATTCCTGCCATGCATGAAACTCCAAACCGCCCAACCAAACCCCACGTTACCCATCAACGCCTTCTTACATTCGATACCTCTTTTTCCGCACGTGCACGCTTTACAGATTGTTGACGTCACCCACAATATTCACCTTGTACCCCTTGAACAAAGGCGGCAACGCCGCTTCCAACTACAAGCATTGAACCATCAGCATAACCACACCCACCCTACAAACACACTGTTCCCCTTACATCTCGCGTGAGTTTCTTGGTGGTCGTCACCAGCGTATGAATTTGTGGATGGAGTCGGCTCGTGGCGTCCACAAGATCCATGTTCTTGTCCTCGAGCGTCTTGATCTCGCGCTCGCACTTGTCCATGTGTTTCGTGAGCATTTCCAAACTCGCGACGTGGCGATCAAGGTAGCGTTCCGAGTTCTTGATCAGCACGAGCTGCTGTAGTCGTTTGTGCGTGAGCTGGGCAATGGCCGTTTCCACGTTTTGTAGATACGTCTTGAGCTTGTCGTCGCTCTGGTGCTCCAGCAACGCTACAGCATATGTAAACCACCATTACAGTCACCCTCCACTTCTTTTTTTAAACCTATTGATGACGTACGGGAGGTGCCGTGGAACTGGCTTGCAAACGCTACTGTCGTCGCGGTGGTATCGGCCAGTTCGTCCCGCCGCTGCTGCAAAAAACACTTGAGCTCGAGCAAATCGTTCAAAACGCGACTACGGAAGTCGTTGCCGCTGAGTAAACCGACACGGGTCGAGGTGGATTCGACATTGTCGAAAGTCGGCGTGATGAGATCACTCCCACTAATAGTAAACCCACCCACCGACAAGTCGATGCCTCCGATGTTCTCATCACCAACAATCTCGTCGGTGGAGATATCCCAGTCAATCTCCACGGGGGGGTCCTCCTTTTCGATATGGACCACGCTGTCGTCACTGTCCGTTCGGTCTTCCAGCGGCACAGTCTCCATCCCCCAGTCAATCGTCGCTTCTCCACCACCACCACCGCCGCCGCTTTCGACCGAGATGTCCCAGTCAATCTCCGCGGCCTCGGCTTCAAAATCCAGTGCCCTTGCGGGCGGCTCTTCCACGGCCACGTCGCTGGCTTCGTGCAATTCGTGGATCGCCGCAAAAAACGCAAACGGCGTCGCGTCGTCTGACTCCGCGAGCACCAACACATCCGCCGCACTGGTATTCGCCTTGGCTTTCTTCTTGTCTTTTTTGCTGGCGTTGGTCAAGGTGGACGGCACGGCCTGGACGGCGCTGACTGGCACCTCACAGTTGTGAAGGTACGCCTGCAGTGCCGCGTGGTACTGCACTGCAGTCTCGACGTCGACCGCACAGATCTGCCGGGCGACCTCGCCAAACAGCGTTGGGAGTTCGCGTGGGAGCCGCTGCAGTTCCTCCCGAAAGCTGCGGCCGGCAATGCCGATGTCTGCGCACGACGTCTCGAGTTTGCGCTTGTAGTCGGCGATACTCTTGGTTAGGTCCTACGAATGTAGTAATAGATTGAGTGAGTGGAGATGCCCTCAGGGTAGTATAGTCCAACGTTGGTGAAGACGACGCCAGCGTGAATATGACAATACATCGTACGAGAATCTTGCGCTTGTTGTCAGCGACGTGCTTGTCGTTTTGTTGGATGGTCTTTTTTAAAAAGGGACTAGAGTACAAACACACATGAGGATAAACATTTTCCCTCACAGTATGGAACGTATGCCGTACATTTCAAACGCGGTGTTCTGCGCGACCACACGCGCGGCCTCGGCGGCAAACACATTATGCTTTTCGTAGAGCCGCACAAGCGCAGTCCACTTCTTGATTGTCGGCGACGTAAACTGCCCAAAAAAGTTCTTTTGTTGGCCTTCGGGCGACGCCTCCAGCAGCGCGAGCAGCACTTTGCAGTCAAAATACGTCAGCGCATCGTGCGTCGGCGTTTTCTGCTTGAACTTGATCAGCGCGTCGCTGCTGCCGGGCAGCTCCGGGTACAACAGCGCGAGGCCGTCGCGGATCTGCGTATGTTGGTCGGCCCACTTGGCCGGCACGATCTTGCGGTCCACAAGTGCCTCTACAAGACATGAAGACCAAGAATAATTAGGAACAACATAGAGAGAAGGGTGCATATAGTGTATAATGAGGAATACGTACCGAGCAGCTTGCGGTAGGCAATGTCGATCGGCACCTTGCGCGAGTCGGCCATGGTCACGTGTTGGCAAGGTTGATTTGGAGGGAAAGCACCGGCGGAGAAAACCTATCGAGTCTAGGTTTGAACGGCAGAAAAATGGGTCGGGTCTGGCGTTAACAAGACCCGGTTGGAAGTGAACTGAATGGGTTCAAGCGGGGTAGGTGTTTGAGATACCTACGGTGCCTGATTCTGTTTTCATCCAATCAGATGCGTCAACTTAATTCGTCGCGACTGACGATAGAAACCGTTGCTTCATTTTCCGACCCGTCTCGATTTTTTCACTCATCGTCGACGACAACCACGTTGAAGCTGATCGTTTTTAGTTTGCGAAAGATACCATTTGTAAATTACCGATTTGTTGGAAATGTATCTTTTGCGGATCCTTCCAGATGGAATCCTCCACTGACCACCTGATTGATAGCCGTGCCGTTGGATCGAACGCCTTGCTTCCCTCCATACCCATGACAGTCTCCGCTATCTGTTTCCACCGCACTGCTGCTGCCGCCGCCGCGATCTTTTTCATTCTCCAATTTCCTCGGTAGCCCCCACAAGCAACCCCTCCCTCTCTCCAACCACCATGGTGCTTACGATCTACCCCAAGTCGGCCCTCGACGTCTACAAGAAGCAGAAGCTCCACTTCACACCGGCCATTGACGCGGCGTGTGATGAGATCTACAAGGCGTGCGCCGGCGTCGGCACGGACGATGATGCGCTTGTCAAGATCATTGGCACCAAGTCGGCCGACGAGCGCGCACTCATTTCGTACCGCTACCTGGAAAAGTACAACCAATCGCTGCGCGAGCTGGTCAAGGGCGAGACCTCGGGTGACTTTGGCTACTTGCTGCAGCTCATTTGCATGAGCCTGCCAGACGCCGAAGCTCACGTGCTCTACAACGCCATGTCGGGCGCTGGCACGACCGACAACTTGCTCTACCCCATCATCCTCGGCCGCACGAACGAGGAGCTCGATGTGCTCAAAAAGGCGTTCTTTACGCGGTACGAGAAGGACCTCAGCGTCATGCTCGATGGTGAACTGAGTGGCGACTTCCACACGATCCTCATGACCGCCATGCAGGGTGTGGTCGTCGACCACAAGAGCTCGTTCCACACGTCGGCCAAGGCCGAAGAAGACGTCGAGACGATCTACAAGGCCGGCGAAGGCAAGTGGGGCACGGACAGCAAGCTCTTGATCAAGACGGTGCTGGCCATGCCGCCGCAGTACATCAAGCTCGTGGACGAAAAGTACAACGAGAAGTACAGCCACGGCCTGGTCAAGGCCATTGAGAACGAGTTTAGCGGCTCGTCGGAGCGCGCACTCAAGTTCTTTGTGCGCCTGGCGCTCGAGCCCTGGCAACTGATCGCCGAGCAGATCCACAACTCGATGGATGGCGTGGGCACGGACGAGAACAAGCTCAGCATGATGACTGTGCGTTACCACGCGTACCTTTACCGCGTCAAGCCGGTGTTTGAGAAGAACTACAAGATCTCTCTCCGCGAGCGCGTGCACAGTGAGATTGGCGGCAAGTACCGTGACCTCATGATGCACGTGCTCGACGCACCGGCGTCGACCGGTACGATCGCTTAAGCCTAAAGCGCAGCGACAAGAGTGCAGGTCTCGTGAAGATGTTCCAAAGAAATGATGGGCAAGAGGAAAGAAAAAAAGAAGGAATACGGATGTGTTCATGTTGTCAGCCACTACAGTCGTAAATAAAGAAAGAATCCACGCACGCGATCAGTCTTTTCGTGGCGATTGCATGCCACGCACGCCATGTTCAGCAGTGCTGACTGAATAAGCCCCTCGTGCTCTTGTACTTCTCTAATAAACCGTTGGCATGATTGTCCGCAATGGTGCTCCATAAAGCGTGCATCGAGTGACGCATTCTAGAGCCACTGGCATTGGTTCCGAGAAAGCAATCGAGATCTTCGACGCACTCCGACGACATTCATAGAGGAGATGCAGCCTGTCTTCGCTGGGTGTTCGCCTGCCTGCGTGTCGACATTGTATCATGAATGGATCGAATCACCATCTTTGCCGGAGGCAATGACGCGTGTAGTTGTCGTCCAGCAACGCCTGCGACGCGGCGTGTGGCGACGCGTGGCACAGGTGAAACGCTCTGGCGTCATTGCTGCTGTTGCAGTCGTCTGTCAACAAAGTCAGTTGCTGTTCCAACTACACAACACACCACGACCAGAATCACGACTGCGAATAAACCATACCACCACCTCAAAACTCATGAATTCTCGATCGTTCCGCGAGGTTTATCATCGTTTATTGGGTGGATTGAAGTGAGTCAATTCCGGGTCCGACCTCAGAATATTATCAGTTCATGCAATATTACGGCAGTCGTCGGTAATTTACTTCAACCTGATTTATTTCCGCCATATCTTTCCGTGAGGGTTGACAATCACGCGACTGAAGGCAGATGGGGAGTGGGTTTGCAGGAAGCGGATATGAGGAAGAGGACGCGCAACACAGAAGCAGGCGCAGTTATCATAGTGGATCCGCTCCTCCTCCTTTGTCCTCATGGAATCGAATCTAAGCTCCCGACGCCATTGTCGAGGGTCTCTCTCATTCTTCGATTTGCTTCCTGCAGCTCAAGCCCCGCTCTACTACTTTCTCCATCACAATCATGTCGGCCATCAACCTCTACCCGCCGTCGGCGTTTGACGTCTACAACAAGATCAAGATCAACTACTCGTCGTCCATCGATGCGGCCTGTGAAGAGATCAAGAAGGCGTGCAAAGGCATGGGCACGGACGAGCGCGCGCTGATCCGTGTGCTCGGCAGCCGCTCGCCGAACGACCGTGCGCTCATTGCGCTCCGCTACAAGGAGCTCTACAAGGAGGAGCTCAAGGATTTGCTCAAGGGCGAGTCGGGCGGTGACTTTGGCATTATGCTGCAGCTGCTCGTGGTGCCGCTGCCCGAGGCCGAGTCCTACCTCATCAACCTCGCGACCGCCGGCGCCGGCACGGACGAGAAGCTTGTGTACCCGATCATCATGGGCCGCTCTAACGAGGAGATGCAGATCCTTCGCAAGACGTTCTACGAGACTCAAGGCAAGGACCTTGCGGTCGTACTCGACAACGAGCTCGACGGCGACTTCAAGAAGGTCGTGATGACGGCGCTCCAGGCGCAAGTCATTGACTACAACCCATCGTTCCACACGGCGGCCAAGGCCGAAGAAGACGCCGACAAGCTCTACAAGGCCGGCGAGGGCAAGTGGGGCACGGACGAAGAAGGCTTTCTTAAAGTGCTGTTCACGAGCCCACCCAAGCACGTCGAGAACATCAACGCCGTGTACGTGCGCAAGCACAAGAGCAGCTTGAAGGACGCGGCCCAAGGCGAGTTTACGGGTGATGCCGAGAACGCGCTCGTGTTCCACATCCGCTCGATCCTCGAGCCGCGCGAGCTGCTCGCCGACTTCTTTGAGAGCGCCATGAAGGGCATCGGCACGGACGAGAAGAGCCTCAGCGCGGCGCTCGTGCGCTACCACCCATACCTCAACGCGTTCGCCAGCAACTACCAGCAGGCGTACAAGATGTCGCTCAAGGACCGCATCAAGGGCGAGACCAGCGGCGATTTTGGTGATCTGCTGATGAAGGTGTTCGACGCCCCAACCACGGCCCCGGCGTTGTCTAACTAAGTGCTCCTCCATCGGAGCTCCTGCATTCCTAACAGCCTATTGCCACTATGTGCCTACGCCGCGTCCAGAAATCTATGCTCTGACGGGATCAGTCTCCTCAGAACCAAAATCATCGCCATGTCTAAGTGACTGACCACCAAAAAAAATATCAACTCCCTTTGACCACTCATAATCCGGACTGTACAGGGAACTAACCAAACAAGTCGCGGAACGATTTAGACTCTGGATTCCAGCGTCTGAATACATCCTGATGGTTAGTCGTGCAATGTTGAACTTGCTGGGCAAAAGAAGACATGGCTACCCCTGCTAAAGATGATACGGTCCGATCCAGTGGACTCTTACTAGGGGAGCGGCTCATAGTTGTCGGTGCGGTCTTCTCGAAAGTACCTGTACGCGGCCGCCAAGAGAATGTGACGACCCGCAACGATATGTCCGTCCTTAATGCGGAAGAGCGACAGCGTCAAGCCCGACGACTTGACCAGCGATTCGGGGAGCACTCGCCCTAAGACCACGAGGTAGTAGTCTTTGACCCGCACGAGGTACGGCCCAACGTACGTAAACCCGGCGGCGTGGACAATGCTGATGGGCGTGCCGCTGCTAACGCGGTCAAAGTCGCCAAACTCGGTCCGCGCATCGAGCCCGAGGCAAAAGCGCTCAAACGAAGTAAGCTTTTGGCGATCGACGCCGTTGCGCGGATACGACGCGCGCGTGGTCACGAGGCACCGGTTCACGACGCTGTTGACGACCGCAACCGGCACGAGCAGACACACAAAGAGCCCTATATAGTAATACTCGAGACCGTGGAATACATAGCACTGGTTGGCGCCCGCACACACGGCGAGCTCGGTGACTTGGACTTGCGTGACCGTGAGAAAGTAATACATGTTGAAATGCAGGTGCAGGACATAGAGCCCGCAGCTGCCGATGATCGTGAGCGTCTCACGCACGCTCGAGTACCGCTCAAAGAAAAAGAGCTGGTCAAACAGCATGGTCGACGCCACCATTAGCAGTACACCTTCCGACGTGAACGCGATCGTGTCCTTTGTCTTTTGCGTGTTGAAGTACACGGCCGCAAAGTAGCGGCGGACATTGAGCGAGTGGCACACGCACAGTTGGGCAGCGACGACTTTGTAGCTCCCCAACCGCCGCGCGACAATGCCCATGGTGATGTGGTTGTAGAACCCGAAGATACGACCTTCGCGCGCGACGACGTCAGGGCTCGTGCGGCAGTGCGTGATCGCATTGTATACCACCAAACACACGACGATCATCTGATATGCTGCCGCGGCAAAGCTCGTCCCCACGGCGTCCGTGTAGGTAGCGACTTGGGGGACACTGTACTCGGCCGCGAGGACGCCGCTGAGGAGCACGAGCCGGAACGGCAGTGTCGTGCCGAACCGCGTCGCGGTCGAGTAGCCTGCGTTGGTCTCGACGATCGCGACCGCCGGGAGCTGCACAAAGTTTTTGTCGGCCGCGACGTAGTTGCCCATGGCATAGGCCGGCCCATACACTTTGAGTTTGTCGAGTTTCTCAGGCGGATCATAGTCGCGCGTGTAGTAGTTGCGCATGTACATGTCGTCGCTTTCGAGCCGGTCGCACTCGAGCGCATTGCTCTGGGTCTCTCGATTGCAGGCGCGGACCTCGGCCAGTGCGAGCTGCCCATTGTCGCGCGTCAGGACGTGCACGACGCGCGTTGTGTAGTTGCCTTCTTTGTAGCCGCGCATGACAATACCATTGTCCACAATGTTGGGGACCATGGCCGGCCAGATGCGCGCGGTCATGAGCGACAGCGGCGTGTAGCTGAGCGACAAATAGGTCGATGCTTTCTCCGACGACGTGGCCACGGGATTGTTAAAGATCTGCATCGCAAACCAGTCGGTCGCGGGGTCGGGACACACGGCTGTGATGATAGGGTGCTTGGCGATGGCGGCAGCACAGGGCCAGATGCCAACGCCTTCAAACGCACCAGCCATTTGGCCGGCGATCGTGAAGCCGTGACCCATGATGTACGCAGGATCGAACCACGTGGCGTTCAAAGTCTTGGCCGTGCTCGAGACGTTGGCTTCGCTTGCGACACCGTACTTGGCGAGGAAATTAACGCTCACGGACGTGTCGACGCCAATGGTGTCGGCCGACAAGAGGTCCCCTAGTAACACCAGCGGATCGTGCGCCAAGTGCGTCCGCGTCGTCGACCGCCACTCAATGTCGCCTGTGAGATCGCGCGGGATCCACTCAACGCCTCTGTCCGAGAGAAAGTCGAGCGTATAACTCGCAGCGACTGTGACGCTCAGGATGAAAATCATGGGCAGCGAGAGGCCAAACTGGACTACGCGCTGGTCCGCGCGCCCGAGTCGCGACGTGAACGCGCTCGTGTAGCGGGAAAAGGTCGAGAGCGTCGCCGAGGCCAGTGCCTCGGGACGGTGGAGCTGTGTGGACGGCCCGCTGAACGGCACGACCGCGGTCCCCGACACGCGGCGCGACGTGAGACGGGGTAGCGAGAGCACGCGGAACGATTCACCGGCGCCGTCCGAGTCGACGAGCGTGGACCCGCGACGGATCGTGAGGCGGCCGGCATGTGGAGACGGAGGCGACCGCAATTGGGCCGGCGTCGCCGGAAGCGTCGGCGCGTCCATGGTCGGATCTCGTGGTTTTGCGAGTAGCTAGTGATGAGGCACTTGCTGAGGCATCCGCTGAGACGCCGCCTTCGTTCGAGTGTCTTGGCATGGGAGATTTAAATACGTTCGCGAGCCAAGAATGATCTGAGCGGAGGCCGAGCTATTTCGGTCGTTTATGGTGGGAGTGCAGGTGAGACCGTGGGTCTAGCGAACTCATTTGGTTTGTGTACCCATTTACCCTTTTAGATCTCTGGCCAGCGTCCAGAATTTCGATTCTATTCAAGTCGCTGGAGCCGGAATCCAGCATCCAGCATCCAGCGTCCAGTGTACACTGTATGGCGTCCAGAATCCTGTGTCCAGCATCCGGAATTTGTCTTGGTGTCGTCGACACAGTCTACCAGCTGGCGAGTCATTACCGGCTTGCAGCCAGCTCTTTCGAGATGTACTTGATTTAACACCTTAGAAGTGAATGCTGGTCGCGTCTGTCTCAACTTGTGGCCAACCGCTCTGGCGCGGCCATGAGCGTGTCGCCATCTGTCGCCATGTGTTCTGTGTCTATGCCAACAACCAACACCAGGACCAAAAAGAGAAAAGGGTGGCGGCTCACAGTCGATCCCACTGGATTCCCATACCTCCAGGACCAACAGCGTGGACTGACCAGTCGCCAGTGACCATCACCCCTGAGTCCGCGGTGGTCGTACGCAAACAATCACCATCATTCCCGATTTCTTGCGAGCATCATCGTGTTTTTTGTTATGTGTGTGGTGCAAGTGATTGATGCGTGGTCCATGGAGAATCCCGGCAGCGCCACCAGTGGGAAACGGGAAAGAATCTTCGCGTCCGCCGCATTTGACTGAGGTCACTCAAGCGGGGCAAGCGTCGAGATCGGGTGCAACGGCTCTTCTCACGGCCAGTCGTCAGTCACTGAGTCAAACAATTGGTCCTGCCGCGTGTCGCCGCGCATCAACACCTTCGCCATCATCAAGATCCGAAGATGAGGTTGGTGTTGGAACCTCAAGGAGGACCTCACATTCGATGAGGAAATCCATGATCACGCGGGCTCCTCGAGCGTAAGCCGACGAGAACGGTTATGAGTTTCCCCAGGGGTCGTTGCTATAATGGCGCAATGTGTGTTTTTTTCGCATGGGCAATCTCTGGGTTCAGCACACCTGCGATTATCTTTAGATCTACAGTAAACGATTACGGTAACCAGAAATGGTTTTGCGAGTGCTTTTGAGCGCACAGAGAACTGGAGTACAGTATGTAGCACTCAAAGTGTAGGATTTGGAGCGATTTGGTTTGCCAGTTGAAATACCGGAATGCGACTAGAGAGGACCACTCGCAACTTGTGTGTTGCGGTTTGGTTCGCCATTGGCCATGCCATCCCATCAGTGGTGTCTCCAGCAGGTATGAATTTGTGGGACGCCATCAACCATCCATCACTCTACACGCGTTATTGTCGGCGAAGCAAGCAGCGACTGATTACGGCCTCGTAATCGCGATTCGCGAAGCATGTTCACGCGAAGACTGCAGTGAATGGCTTGGGTGACTTCAAGGTAAACCATGACCCTACCCCCTCGTAATAATCAACCAATCACAGACGCGAGAAAAGCAGAAACACATCAAGCATAATCATCCACCGGACAAACCAAACCGCAGGCTGTGACTGCGGTCATCAAATCGGCCCAAGGCCTACCCGCAACCTGCGTTTTCTGTGGTTTGGTCCATCCGTCGCGCGTTGACTCTTACCGTTCACAACGTGAAAATTGCTCCGGTGCGGAACCATTGTTGTCGCACAGTTTTCAAACGCCAGCATTAGCACATCCACACCATGGGCGGCCAGTCGCTTTTCGCCGCTCCGCTAGATCTCTGGAAAGAGCGCCGCCTCTCTGGCCTCAGCGGCAGCACCTGCGGCTCGTTCATGACTCACAGCCCTGCGTCCACGGTCGGCAGCCATGACATCGAGTCGGTCTACACCGCGCGGAGCTCGGTGTCGTCCATGCGGTCGCGCGACCGTTCGCGCTCGCGGTCGTTGGCGTCGCACCACATGGACACGCGGCTCTCGCTCCCCGTGTTTGAAGAAGTCGACGAACGCCTCTCAATACTCCAAGTCCCGAAGGCCGTTAGTCTCCCCGTCGAGAGTGTGAACCCGGTACCATCACCGGCTGCCAAGATGTTCAAGTCGCACCATGTTCGCGTGTGGAAGCAGACGCCCCATGCGACCTGGATGAATGTGTTTGTGCCGCGCCACGTCCGGCTCCAGACCGGCTCGCATCCGTTCATTGAGTACTCGCGACAAGAGAATGGACTCATCCGCCAGCGTGTCTACCTCACGACCGCTACGCAGCTTGATCGGCTGCCCAAGAACAAACTCGAAATTGATTTTAAGAATGCCACGGCCAACTTTACCGACAACGCCACGATGCTCGAGACACCTTACACTACGACGTCGGCAGAACTCAAAGAAGCCAAACACCGGATAGAAGATGAAACCGCCACCGCCACCTACACACCCAAGACTACGAGCTCCAGCTCGGACAAGTGGGTCCTTCGGTTCGAGACCAAGCAAGAACGGGATCAGTGGGCTAAGCGACTCCAGGACGCCATCGATCTACTGGCGTGGATCAACAAGTTTACTATTGGCCAAGTCCTGATAGAGTCCGGCGCCTCGACGCTCGCCGAGTGCTACAGTTGGTTGGACCAAGGTCAGCCTTCATTTATCATTAAGGCCATGGTCACCGAGACGAAGAAACACATTGCTACGGCTCGTCAAGAGATCCGCATCCACCACATGCTGACCAACTTTTCTAGCCACCCCAACGTGCTTGTTTTGCATGATTCGTTCCGCCAACAAGAGCGAGCGTACCTTGTGCTCGAGTACTGCTCGGGCGGCGACCTCTTTGAACACCTCCATAAGGAAGGAGCGCTCGACGACAAGACAGCCAAGGCCCTCTTCCGCCGCATCGCTGATGCCATTGCCTACATCCACGAACACAACGTTGTTCATTTGGATATCAAGCCCGAGAATTTGCTGTTTCAGGCATCGCCGATGCAGCCTGATTCAATCAAGCTCGCCGACTTTGGCAGTGCCCAGCTCGTGTCGGATCCCAGCGGCATTATCAAGTCGACCGTGAGCTGCACGATCGGGTACGCGGCTCCCGAGGTCCTCGACAGCGGCGACGTGTCGTTTGCGGCCGATGTGTTTAGTGCAGGCGCCGTGCTGTACACGATGCTCTGTGGATTTGCGCCGTTCCAGTCGCCCTCGGACGAAGAGAGCATGGAGCGGACGCTACGCGGCGACTTTTCGTTCGACGAACCCGAGTGGGTCGGCGTCAGCGCCCAGGCCAAAGATCTGATTTGCGGCATGTTGGAAGTAGTCCCGCGCGAGCGGCTGAGCATGGACGAAGTGCTCAGCCATCCATGGCTCCAGTAGGGTTTTATTCCATGTTGCAGTGCCGGCAGGAGAGGTTTGTAGTGATTAGGACGGATTTAGGACGCTTATCATACGAATTATTTATTTTCAGCTCTCTAAGTTGAGCTCCATTGCGGTGTGGTGTCCCCAGTGCCTCTCGCTTCTAGTCGGCATCATGTGATTTGTTAGTCTACGCACCCAATATTGTTACTCGCAGTCATTCGCCTTTGATTTCTGGGAATCAAGTCTTGTACAGTAACAGTAAAGGCTAGGGGATCCGCAGAACCGTTCTCTTCGTGTGGACGGTCCGCAGAGGACCCGACCAAACAGAAACCCAGCCTGCAGCCAGTAGGCTATTGAAGTTTCCTCCTAGTCCATCCCTAATGTAGAGCTGAAATGTGGAGCTTCAAGATTACGGCTGCGACCCATCCGTCTTTGAGTTCAAGTGACGAATTCTTTCGAAAGTCGATAGGTGGATTCAGCACGCCACTTGAAGAAGACCAGTCTCCAGCATAGGTACAGCCCATTTGCGGCTGCTTTCCACGAACCGCTCCCGCACGTCAGGAAGGCTCGTCATAGAATCAGTTGCATCGCTCATCCACCCACAGAGCAAATTGCTGTTCAGAGCTGCATGCATGTGTGCACGTGTTCGCTGGACGATGCTCATCCACAGCGTGGGTGAGCCTGTGGTACAAGCTTCCATGCAGTTAACGGCCTATCGCACATCCTATTGTCTAGACAGCGAACAGCTACTGCTAACACCGTGGTCGTCCACGGAGATGGGACTCTGCACCACCTCAATCGCAACATCTGCAAACACTCCCGAACAGGTAACCCAAGCATGTAGCGGTGGCGCGTGCCTGAGAACAGCACGGTATCCTACAGAATCACGTTGATCCGGCGGCGCAGTCCGCACGTCGACCTCGTCGATCCAGATCGTCCTCGGTCTCGAGTACCACGGGCCGCAGCACTGCGACGACCAAGCTGCGCTTCCAGCGCCGCGCCAATGTGATCCATGAATAATCAGCGAGAGATTGTGGAGCAACAACGCATACACCGTTGCGCGAACGTGAACTTGACCAGCACTGCGTGGATGTGATGGTCGTGAGCCTATTGAGCCTCAGCCAGCAGCGCGACATCGGCCGAGCGACTGTGACGCTGACGACAGTGTTCACGAGCTGGACCGCAGTCGCAAATATGTCCTCAACGACGGCGTCAGCATCCTTGGTGCCACTAGATGACCCACGTGCTGACAGCTAGAAACAGCCATCGAATTCACTGTAGCCACGATGGCGTTTCGGTCGTTATGGGCCATCCAGTCGCGAGTATGTTGATTGTCTTGATGCCGCCGAAGACGATAACGGTGATGCCACCACGACCACTGGCCGGGGACCATTGCGGTGAGCTACAGATGACACGGTCCTTCGCCGGCGCCATCATTCGCCCATGCATCGGTTTTCCATCGATACACAGGCTACTGGCCGCCAACTTCTTCTCGTGCGTGGTGTCGCACGAGGTGTGAAAGGCCTATGGGATGGCACAACTAATTCTCGTCCCCTCTCCAAGAGATGGCTGCCCACAACGTGGGTCCTTCCTGCGTCGGTCGAAATTGTGTCGCTCGTGGAAGAGCGCCGCGAGGTGTGGCCTCGGATCACCACTAATAGTACATCCGCGGACGAACCGTGCTTGACGTTGAGTACGAGCATGCCGTCGTAACACCAGTAGATCAACGTCGTCGGTACGTGTGCCTCAGAAGCACGTGTAGCTGGTGTCGGAGTGTCGGGCAGACGCACTGTCTGAAAGATCACAGCCATTATCCATCGGCTGTCGGCGTCCACAGGCTCGTTGTCCAGCGCGTAGGGGCCGACGCCCCGCGTACAGGATGAGCGGTTGCTGAGACACGTGACAACACTAAAGAGACCACGCAGCAGAGTCGATCTGCCGGGGGAGACGTGGTGCACGATCACACACCCACACGTGACCCGGGGGCCTCGTCGCCGCCTGGGCGTGGTCTATCTCAAGATGCGCTGTCCGCGAAGTGACGGGAAGAGGATAAAGCATGCAAAAAAAGATGTATCGATTTGGACAGGGGGATAAAACACCCTGTCCAACATGATACCTCAGGTTTCGCTAGTGGCACACACTTGTTTCTTATGAGCCGAGTAGCCTCTCCGTTGGCTGGACGGGTTTCATGTGTGGGTTTCACTCATGTTTCCTCCCACACCTTTCACATTTCCACACATCCTGTTCTGATCTGATCATGAGCAGCTTCTGACAAGCAGAGCCGGTTTGGTTCGTCCACTTAGCAGAGTTTGAGATGGTGTCGCAGAGGCCATTGCACTGTCACATATCCTAGAGTGACTGCGACGGATGGACACATCAACATGACGCTTGTCTTTCGCTAGATCGGCTTCGCCTGCGTGGAGAACCAGAGCAACCGCCACCAATCAATCTATGAAACGTGTGCGAGCGCACTGCTCTTGGTATGTCACGCAGACTAAGTACAGAAGCGGTTAGATCAGGTATTGGTCGCGACTCGCGACGATCCAGAGAACGTTTGGCTGTCCGTCCGTTCCGCGACGGTGTGACATTACCATCATATTGCTGGAAGTGTAGCTCCCGTCGTCTGAGCTGCATAGTCTACCCTTAAGCAACGCTATCGGTCGAATCCTCGTGGAGCCATGGCGTGGCTAACGTCTCGTGGTCGGAAACTCGCCTCGCTCGCGCTCGCACGCTCACAAGCCGTCAAGAGCGATTGCATTCTCATTGCCTGCGTGGTACAGGTTTTCAGTTGTGGCACTGTGCGACGACACAAAACAGTCGGAGTTGACCGCAATGAAAAGCGTTTTGCTGTTGGTGAAATCAGCTTGCGATCACGAAAAGACACATGGCTACATTTTCAATCTCAATTTAACTACCTGGTAGTCATAAATCGCGTCGTTTGCGCATGTTATGCGCAAACTGAATCTTCAGATCTTCTGAGCCACTGTTCACCTAACCCGAGTAACATGTCTTGTCACACAACAGCCGTGCCAACCAACCCAACACAGAGCAGGCAACTGACGATTTATTCAGCCGCTTTCCTTCGACACAGACCACCGACCCGACAAGGGGTAGGCAATACATACTAAGATCAAGTCACTCGCGCCACCGAACCACTCCTTGTCCCTCACCTGTGTTCAACAAAACCTGGTGGGGGACGCGAAACGACCCTCCTCACCTGACGTGTCAGCGACGCGTCTCTCGGCGGACCGCGATCCTCCCTCGCGCGACATCCGATCCATTCTAATCCACGTACGCAACACTCAGCGTTGGCTCATTCTCCAATTGGTCCGGCGCAACCAACCCCAACAAATCCGACCCCATCAACCACCACCACCAACAAATCCAACATGGCGCCAACGTACCCACGCATCATGAAGGCCGATGCCTCGTCCTCGTCCTCTTCTTCGGGCTCGCCGTTTGCAGCCCCGCAGGCGTTCCGCCCACGCGCCATCACGCGTGCGGACCTCCAGCACGCGCAGCGCATTGTCGTCAAAATGGGGACCTCGGTGGTCTCGACCAACGGCGAACCAGCGCTCGGCCGTATCGCGTCGATCGTCGAGCAGATTTGCACGCTCAAGCGCCAAGGCAAAGAAGTCATGCTCGTGACGTCTGGCGCCGTCGGCATTGGCCGCAAGCGGCTCAACAAGCAGATCCTGCTCTCGGCCTCGCTCCGCACGCACGTCCAAGGCAACCAACAAATGCTGGCGCTGGAAAAAAAGAAGGGTGCTATGGCGGCCGCCGGCCAAATCGGTTTGATGTCACTGTACGAAACGCTGTTTAGTCTGTACGACGTGGCGTGCTCGCAAGTGCTGGTCACGGCGTCCGACTTCAAGACCGCCAAGAACCGCGCCAACACGCGCGACACAATGCTCAATTTGTTGGAACTCGACGTCATCCCCATTGTGAACGAAAACGACGCGGTCTCGGCGGCCCCCGACGGCACAGTCTTTAGCGACAACGATTCGTTGGCGGCCTTGGTCGGCAGCGAGATTGAAGCGGATTTGTTGCTGCTACTAACCGACGTCGACGGGCTCTATAATAAACCGCCCAACCAGCCCGGCGCCAAAGTGATTCCGGTGTTTCGGTTTGACCAGTCGGCCTTTGAGATTGGCGAGAAGTCCAGTGTCGGCCGCGGCGGCATGGGCGCCAAGATCGAGTCGGCGCAGAATGCGATTGCGCGCGGGGTCAAAGCTGTGGTCATTGCCAGTGGCTTCAAGTACGGTATTGTCCAGGATGTGATCCAGGGCGGCCACCACGGCACACTGTTTGTCGTGAATCCAGAAAACGATCCAGCGGCGAATGCGCTGGACTGCCAGACCGCCGAGGACATGGCGCGCGCCGCGCGGACCGCGAGTCGGTCGCTGCAGAAGCTTACGTCGGCCCAGCGCAGCGCGATCCTCAAGCGAATCGCCACTCAACTGATGCAGCAAAGCGACATGATACTCAAAGCCAACCAACAGGATTTGGCGGCAGCTGAAGCGGGAGCGGTCGATGACGGCCTGGTCGCTCGGCTCAAGTTGACCAAAGCCAAGCTCCAGACGCTGGCCGATGGCATCAACTCGATTGCCGACGCTGACGAGCCAATTGGCCGCATGCTCAAGAGGACCGAGGTCGCCAAGGGCTTGATGCTGCACCAAGAGACGGCTCCGATTGGCGTGCTCCTCGTGATTTTCGAGAGCCGTCCGGATTCGCTGCCGCAGATTGCGGCGCTCGCCCTCCGCAGTGGCAATGGCTTACTCCTCAAAGGCGGCAAAGAAGCTGTGCACAGTAATGCCGTGCTGCACAAACTGATTGTCGATGCGGTCGAAGCCGAGACCCAGGGCGCCGTGAGTCGTCACGTGATTGGCTTGGTGACCTCGCGCGAAGAGATCTCGGATCTGCTTAAGCTGGATGACGTCATCGACCTCTGTATCCCGCGTGGCTCGGGCGCGATGGTCGCCCATATCAAGAAGAACACGCGCATCCCGGTGCTCGGCCATGCCGAAGGCGTGTGCCACATGTACATCCACAGTGACGCTGACCTGACTAAGGCAGCGGCACTCGCGATCGATGCGAAAACCGATTATCCGGCCGCGTGCAATGCCTTGGAGACCCTACTGTTGGACGAGTCGCTGCTGGTCGGCGGCCAGGCCAAGACGCTGCTGTTGGCATTGGAAGACGCCGGCGTCTCGCTCCACGTAGGCCCGAATGCGACGAAACTGGGGGTCGCGACTGGCAAATCCCGCAAGACGACGAGTCTCTCGACCGAGTACGGCACGACCGACCTCACGGTCGAAGTCGTGGCTGGCGTCGACGCGGCCGTGGACCATATCAACACCCACAGCAGCGGCCACACGGAAGCGATCGTGACCGAGAACGCCGACGCCGCCGAGACTTTTCAGCAGAATATTGACAGCGCTTGTGTGTTTCACAATGCAAGCACGCGATTTGCCGACGGCTACCGCTTTGGCCTGGGCGCCGAAGTCGGTATTTCCACGGGTCGCATCCACGCGCGGGGCCCTGTGGGGGTCGAGGGACTGCTGACGACCAAGTGGAAACTGACGTCAGACAGCGGCCACACGGTCGCGCAGTTTACAAACGGCCACGCCAGCTACACACACCAGCAGCTCCAGGTCATTGCGCAGAACGCTGGCGCGGCACGGGCCAACAGCAGTAAACTCTAAGCTTTCTTTGTGTTGGTATTATCGGACACACGTGAGATTATAATTCAGTGACTGTATTATCTGTCTGAATTTTTTTTAAATTTTTTTTTTAGTAGTCGGCATCGTCGGTGCGCTGTTGCTCCGTCAATTCCTCTTGGTTTTTCTTCACCCTCTTTCTCCGATCGGTTTCTATAGCAGAAAAGAAAATTAAAATTAATTCGCCTTCCCCAATTAATAAAAAAAGCAAAACAAGTCGTACCGGCAATCGCATTGAGGTCGCGCGAGGCCTTGGCGCGGAGCGTGTCCATATCGTCGGCGTCTGTGGCCCACTCAAGTACCAAGTGGCGGCCATACAAATGCGAACTCGCGAGCGCGCGGAATGCCGCCAGGGCTTCTTGCTCGGTCAAGAACTCGACAAACGCAAAACCGCGGTGCTTGCCATCGAATTTCTTGGGCATGCGCACGCGCTTGAGCTGCCCAAAAGCCCCAAACAGCTCGCGGATCTCGTTGCTCGTTGCTTCGAACGCCACGTTGCGGACCATGAGCTTGGTCTTGCGGCCCGTACGCTCTCCTCCGTCCTCCTCGTCCTTTTTGCGTTTGGCGCTTTGGTCTCCCGACGAAGTATTAATTTTCTTTTGCGAGAGTCGTACATTGAGGGCGTGGCCATCGAGCACCGTCGCTTGAAGCGTCACGATCGCTTTCTCCGCGTCCTTGGCATCGGCAAACTCGACAAACCCAAAGCCCATCGACAACAAGCCACGCTTGGGGTCTTTGCGCCGAGCGACCGTGACCTTGCGGACCTTGCCAATTCGGCCAAAGAGCTGTTCGAGCCCCGCTTCTTTCGTGTTGAAACTGAGGTTCTTGACGCACAGCGTATTATTGGCTTCGGCCGCCCCCGCGGCATTGTCATCGTTGTCGCCGCCGTCGACGTCCTCGACCTCGCGCACGCCCAAAGCCTCGGCCGAGGTCGTTTTGACCCCAGCGTGGGTCCCAACGGTCCCCTCAGTCTTGTCCCCGAGCGGCGTCGTAAACACTTTGACTGGTGCCCACTCGAGGTAGAGCGGCACGTGCTGGTACTTTTTGTAGGCCAGAGACCGGAACGCGCGCCGCGCTTCACTCGGTTCGAAAAACTCGACCAACGCCAGTGTCTTGGACGGCGCCAGTAAAAACCGACCGAGGTCGCCGTGTTTCCAAAAGAGCTGGGCGAGCTCGTCGCTCTCGGTCGTGTGGGGGAGGTTCTTGATCAGCAAGACCGTCGTACTTCGCTCAATTTTTTTCGTGCTGGTACTAGAGGTCGAACCCGAAACCCCGGGCTTGGCCAACGCGCCTTCGATCGCATCGAGGTCAATGCCCTCCTGGGCGAAAAATTCTTTGTTCTCTTTGACCAACATGGTCTCGCCAATCGCGAGGCGCACAGCCATGTTGCCCGACTCCTTGTCCAAAATATCGCCCCGCTGGACGCCCATGCGGTCGGCGAGCGTGCCGACCGTCGCGTCGCCGCGGATAAACGAGGCGTTCCAGCCGGTCTGTTTGTTGGCGTTGAGCTGGCGCTCGAGGTCTTTTTTCTGCTTGTAGGTCAGGTTCGGGTCCTCGAGCATGGCTTTCGGGTCGAGTTTTTCGGGTTTTACGCGCGCAAAGATCACGTGGAGCCGGCGGCCTTGGAACGCCATGCCGTTGAGGTGTGTGAGGGCCTTGTGCGCGTCCACGGTGTTGTGGAAGAGCACGAACCCAAAGCCTTTGCGGCGCTTCGATTCGTCCAGCGGCATGTGCACTTCGGTAATTTTGCCAAACGAGGAGAAGAGGTCAGTGAGGTCTTCTTCGACGGCGGTAAACGGGAGGTTCCGCACAAAGAGACGAGCCGTGGGTTTGTCCTCCTCCGCTGCGTTCGTCCCCTCCGCTGTCGCTGGAGCAGACACAGCTTTCTTCTTCTTGTCCTTTTTGGAGACCTCCTCCTCCGAGTCACTCACCATAGATTCGTCATCCTCGTCGTTTCCTTCCGTATCTAGTTTCTTGCTCACTTTGGACCGCAGGAAATCCAGATCCGACAGTGCAGCGGAGGACTTCTTCTTCTTCTCACTCTTGCGGATCGTCCCCTCCTCCTCGTCCTCCTCCGAATCGGCTTTCACTTCATGGACTTCATCCCCTTCCTCGTCCGAGTCGTCGGCAAACAGCTTGGCGGCTTCATCACTCGCGGCTTTGGCCGTGGCCGCCGTGGGGTCCTGGACGTCGTCATTCGCCCAGAATTTAGACTTGGACCGTGCTTGCATGGTCTCCATAAACTCTTGAAACGCAGCCCCGCTCTCCTCCGCCACGACCCCTTTCTTCTGCTTGGGGTTCTTCTCGGTCGCCTCCTCATTGTCCTCCTCCCCCTCGTCTCCTTTTTTGGCAGTGATTTGCTGGAAGCGCGTACTCCCAGGCGAATGTTTGCTCCACGGTCGCTGCTGTTGGTCGTCGGTCTTGGCAACTGCAAACGACACGTTAAGTCGGCTCGTGTCCAGAAACGACTGGTGGAAAAACGCGCGCGCAGCGGCGGCTTGAGCTTCGGTCTTGAAACCCACAAACCCAAAACGCCGCGACTGCGATCCGTCTTTCGTGCGCACGACCACGGCGTCGGTGACTTCACCTTGGGAGGCAAAGTGCTCGCGCAGCCGCTTCGTGTCGACGTACACGGGGAGGTTCTGGACGTAGAGGCGCGTGCTGCTGGTCTCGGCATTGGTGGTATTGGCGTTGGTGTTGGTGTTGGTGGCGTTGGCGTTTGTACTGTTGCTGTTGCTGTTGGTGTTGGCGTTGGCGTTGGCGTTGGCGTTTATGGCATTGGCTTTGGCCTTGGCGTAGGCGTTGGCGCCATGAGCACGTGCGTGCTTGGGCGACGCGGTCGTCGGCTTGCGCATGGCGGCCATGGTGTGTCTCGAATGTCTCCAAGCGAATCGCAGCGTTTCGAGTCGATTTCGATGGTGTGCACCACACCACAAACTAGTCCCACAGAGCCAATCAAACCGAACGCATACAAATTGCAAGTGGTCGCTGCCAAGCGTCGATCGTAGTTATTGGCGCTTTGAAGAGCTCGTCAACTTGGCTACATTTACTTGTTCTTCGACTAGTTTCTCGTCGTACGGTGCGGCCGCCGCACTGTGCAGTGAGTGCGTAAGTCG
The DNA here is from genome assembly GCA_023334535.1 of Pythium vanterpoolii. NCBI lineage: Eukaryota > Oomycota > Peronosporomycetes > Pythiales > Pythiaceae > Pythium > Pythium vanterpoolii. The sequence goes on along the minus strand of JAADVD010000219.1, from coordinate 26,130 downwards.
TTCGAGGTCGTCGCAGTTGTCAGGCGTAAGCACACTGTGGCGCACGCAGAAATCCAACAACACCAGGCAAATGTCCGGTTTAAACCGGTCCGGCTCGTCGCGCAAGGCCATGACCACGTCGGCGATGCGCCAGAGCGCAAACGACTCGACCTCGCCGTCCTGATTCTGCGGCGTCATATCGAGCGGTAGCTCGAGATCGTAGGTAAACATGGTGTTATTGTCGAGTCCGCGATCTGTGTCCAGCATATACGAGAGGCTGCCCGTGGCCTGCAGTCGCGAGCGTGTCCAGTGCGGTTTTAGCCCAGCCTCTTCCTCTGCTTCCTTGACCATGTTGTCCAGTGCCGAGCCATACGCAGGCAACCCGCCGCCGACGATCGCATCGAGCTTGCTGGGCCAATTGTCTTTGTGGGCACTGCGCATTGCAATCCACATACTGTCAATCGCACCCGAGGCTGGATCGCGCGTGAAGCCATTGAGGTGCGTCGCGAACTCGCTCAGGCCAAAGCGCGCGCCGACGCCACGGTGAAAGTAAAACAGCGGCGCGTCCCGAAAGAAGCGCTTGGCTGCGTACTGCTCGTTCTGCCACATGGGGAACGCGCCGTCGTCTCGCAGCGTCTCACTCATTGCCAAGAACGCTAAAGAACCTTGTGAGTCGCATAGACCAAGTAGAAGGAGGGAGTATGATAGACATACCGGCCGTGCGAGCTTCCACCGACTCGAAAATCGGGTGGATTATCATACCGTGTTGATCAGCGTCCATGCAGAAAAGCTCTGGGAAGCGCTCGGTCAGCTCCTGCAGATTCATCAGTCAGATGTGAACGAACTGCGAATATCAGGCTCTAGTAACCCTTAGTACCTCCCGCTGTTGAATGGGCACCCAGCCAATGAGCAGTGGTTGATTGCGCTGGAGGCGGCGCTGCTCCTGGGCGTTCAGCGCGACCCGCAGTGGCGCAAATCGCGCCGGCGTCCAGCCGCTTGTGCGCGCGATCAGCCGCTGCCAATGCGCCGGTCGCAACATGTTCGTCTTAGCAATTCACCAACATAAAGAAGGCAGTACGTCATGTGGACCACACGAGCATCACCAGAGTCTGAAGGCAAAATGAAATGAATATTATACACATGACTACGTGGTCTTTGCTTGTTGACTTGTGTTGGTCGCCACACCAGTCAATCTGGTCCACTCCTAGTGGAGAATGAAATTGAGTGAGTGGCTCTTGGGCGCCGAGTACGAGCCATCCGAACTGTCGCCTTCGTCGTCGGGGTGGCGTGGCGGACCACCACCGCCACCGCCGCCGTTGGCTCCGCCAATGCCGTCTACGCTCGCATCATACTCGACACCGCGACGGCCATTGGGCATGCGTCCACCCACGCCGCCTCTTCCGCCTCCTCGACCACGACCACCGTACTGCGGGTGCTGAGGCATCATGCCGCCGTGCGCCGCCAGCATGCGCGGGTCCACCTCGCGCTGCATACCTCCGCCGCCCATGACCGGTGGCGGACCGTGGCCACCGCCTCCACCTCCACCTCCGCCTCCACGATCGCCACGCACCATGCCGTGCGAGCGACCCATGGGGTCACGCATCTCGTACTCGCCATAGTCTCCGTACGCTGGACTGGGCGCGCCGCGTCGTCCACCGGGCGGTCCGCGCATGGGCACACCACCGCCGTTCTCCATAAGCGGAGGAACCCCCCCGGCACCACGACCACCGCCATTGCTGTTGGCGACAGCACCGCCGTCAGTGCGTCCTCGTCCCGATCCGGAGCCAGAACGTGGCGCCATCGCTCCGCCACCGCCCCCCGCGCCGCCGGTGATTGCTGCGTTCTGGTTCTGATTCTGGAGGTACTCTTCTTTCATGGCGCGGAGGTCTGCGAGCGGCAGCCCCATGAACACGCCAAAGCCGTAGTAGACTTTTTCCTCTTCGCTGTCGTCCACACCACCGGCGTACCCTCCGCCTCCCCCTCCTCCGCCCGTGCGTGGCGCATCGCGGACCGCAAGACGGTCCTCCATGTCGTCTGTGTGTATGTGTGTCTGCTCGACAATGATAGAGGGGGACCAAGCGCACAGCAGCGAAATTCGAACTCCAACGGTTAATAACACGTTACGTTAACCAAAACGTCTATGTATGTTAAGAACATAGTAGGAACAAAATGTAGCCATTCTAATGGCTGAAAAGCTTACTTGCGGCGGCGGAAGCGCTTGTAGGATTTCTTGGACTTGGACTCGAGGTCGTCGCCAGCACTGCGTTTCTTGTACTCGCCATCGGCCGTGAGGTTCGAGCCAATCTCTTGGTAGAGCTGGCGGAATTTGCGGATCGAGCCAATGGGCCGCAGTGGCTCGGCCAAAAGGTGCGACAGTTCGCGTCGCATCGACTCGACGCTCTCGCCGTTTTTCTTTTTGGTTTTGTCGGTCTTTTGCTTTTTCGAATCGAGCTCCTGCAACAAATTCTCGTCGAATTCCAAATCGGCTTCTTTGGCCATTTGGCTGAACCACGTTTCCTCCGATTTGACTTTGCCCACAACGTTCTCGTGATCGTTAATACCCGACGCAAGGCGCAGTCGCTCGTCAATCACAGGCAAAAAGCGGTGATCAAATGGAAAGTCGGCGAGGCCTGTCGGCCGATGCAGCATTTTGCAGATCTGCGTGTGGTACTTGGCATCGGCCGGTGCGACCAGCGAGATACTCAACCCTTCTTTGTTGGCACGGGCCGTACGGCCACTGCGGTGGACAAACACTTCAGTCGAGCGCGCAATGTGGTAGTGCACCACATAGTCGACGCTGGGGATATCGAGACCGCGGGCAGCCACGTCGGTCGCAATCAGAATACCACTGGCATTCGCCCTGAAGCCATCCAATTTCTTAAGTCGCTGCCGCTGCTGCATCTCGGCGTGGAGAGCAAACACGGGGAGCTTGAGCAGCATCAGCAAATTCGCGAGCTTGCGCACTTGGTGAATCGAATTCAAAAACACAATGGTCTTGCCGGGGTACTGCGTGAGGAAGTAGTAGAGGTAGCTGTCGCGCGTGTCCTCGGTCACTTCGTGCTGGCAGAGCTCAAGCCCGGCGGGCAGCGAGAGCGCGACGTTTTCTTGCTTTTTGCGTTGTTTCATTTTCTCTTCCTCAGTTACCGGCGCGCCCAAAGTCGTCGACTCGTCAATGCTCATGTCCACGACCGCCGGCTTGCCACGTAGCCCCACGCGCTTCATGACGCTCTCCAAGACCGTCAACGCATGGCGGTGTTTCTTCCGCCCATTCTGGAAGCGACCGCCTTCGGGGATCGTCAGGGTCGCCGAGAACAAGAACGTCTGACGAGGGATATGACGCTTGATCGGCTTTGGCGCCAACGTCTTTTGCTCTTGCTTTTCCTCCTCCTCTCCATCGCTGTCACGGTCTCCGCTTTGCTCGTGGAATCGCTCCATGTCCTTCAGCATCATGACCTTGGTCTCCCCGACCAGCGACGGATCCCCCATGGCCTCGTCGTCATCGTCGTCATCGTCGTCCTCTTCATCATCTGAGAGATCCTTGAGCTCGCTCGTGTCGCTCTTGTTGGGGTTGTACTTGACGACCTCAAAAATCTTTTCGACTTCGGCGTACGAGCCGGCCTGCAGCATGCGATCGGCTTCGTCGATCACTAGAAACCGCAGCGTCTCGTCCAAATCTTTGAGGTGCGCATGGTTCGAGTCGATCAGATCCCACAGTCGCCCTGGTGTCCCAATCACAATCTCGGGCTTGTACGTCATCATGCGCATCTGCTTCTGGACCGCCATGCCTCCCACGAGCGTCACGATGCCAACTTCACGGTTGGGCACCATTTTCTCCAAGTGTTGGTGGATCTGCAATGCGAGCTCGCGCGTTGGCGTGAGGATCAACGCTTTGCAGTTTTGAACGTAGCCAGGTCGCCCTATCTCATAAAGCAATTGACTAAGAATGGGCAGCCCAAACGCCAGCGTCTTACCCGACCCTGTAGGCGCCGCGCCGACCACGTCGCGGTTGTCAATAAGGGCGGGGAAAATGGTTCTTCCCTGAATTGGCGTTGGGGCAATGAAGCCACAGGCGTGGAGCGAGTGGCGGAGCAGCGGATGCAGTTTGAACTTGTCCCACTTAAGCAGACTCACTTGTGGCACCGGACCAAGGGTCTTGGTCTTGGTTTTGGCGGCCTTGCCAGGCTTGGCGGTCGGTGGTGTAGTCTTTTGCTTTTTGTTTTTCTTCGTGTCTTTAGGTGGTTTCACAGAAGTCTTGATAGGCGGAGCCTCCGCCTCCTCCTTTTCCTCCTCCTGGGGGATCTCCTTCGCTGTGGACTGGAGCTTTGCGTCCTCTTGCTGCTGCTGCTTCCCCTTCTTACGCTTGCGCTTCTTGCTGGCAGTCTCATTGGTGTTAGCTGTTGCGGCGGGTTCGCTCGACCTAGATTAGGCACACACCAACAGATTAGAAAACGTTGGTTCGCCAACAGAGATCACTAAGAACGCACCCAATGACCAACATCTTGCTGCCGGTCTTGGTCGTCTCCAACGTGTAATCTACCCAACATAACCACCAACAAATGCATTAGAATTCACCAATTAACTGGCATTGTTGGCGTCACGCACCAGTGAGCTCCTCGACCTCGAACATCGAGCCGTCCTCAAAGCCCTGGATCTGAATCTCGTCCATGTCGATGCGCTTCCAACCATCGAGGTTAGGCACCTCATTCGCCGACTTTTTCTTGCGCTTCTTGCTGCGCTTGACGCCACTCACGTCGGCGTCCGTGATCATTGGCACGCCGTCGTCGCTCATATTTGCTTGTCGTGCGTGTCGTTTCCAACTTCGTGCGTTGGGGCAACCAACGAAATATCTGTTAGTACCAGAGTGATGGTGCTTTTCATCCCTCTTTCGTTGGTCAACTTGTCACTGGTCTCCGACCATCCAATTTCAGCCAGTGATAAACCTTCAAATAACCAATTACTGTAATATCCACCAATGAAAAACTGTTGCGGCCAACGGAACTGTTGACGCGAGACCTTCCGCAGTGCAGAAATCCTTCCACTCCCAAAGCGCAGCATCCATGCGCGCGTTCGGCATCGCGCGCTCGCGCTGTCTGCGTGCCGCGGCCTGTGGCAATGGCGTCGCCACCACCTCCTTCATCTCCGCTTCATACCCACGCAATTCCGGTCTTCTGACTCGTCCGCGAGCCTCCGCAACAACGAACACTGTCCATCTCCACACGCCGTTGCTGGACCAGTCCCGCGGATTGTCCACGGGGGTGTTTGTGTCGAGCCACTACCAGCTCGAGGACCCGCACGAAATCCCTGAGTTTCTCGAGCGCAAAGGCATGCCGTTCCGCGCAACCGACACGCACATGATCATCAAAGAGTGTCCATTTTGCCACCCGACGCGCGGCAAGACTGACAACCTTTTCAAGCTCTACGTTCATCGCGCCAAAGGCGTTTACAAGTGCCACCGCTGCGGCACTGCTGGCAGCTGGTTTGATTTCAAGCAGAAGCTGCAGACCAATGTCACAGTCGGTTCGGCCGGTGGCATGCTGCACAGTGGCGGCGGCGACAGTGCCGCTGCGTTTGCTGAGACCAAGGTCATTTCGGTGCTGGACAATGCCAAGGCCATGGCGATCCAACGCAATCTGTTGGACGATCCGGCATTTGAAGCCGTGCGGACGTATTTGACCGATGTGCGTGGGATCACCGAGCGTGTGTTGGCCAAGTACGGCGTCGGGGCGATCGAGCAGCCGTTCCGCGGCGACGACGGCCACCCACTCACTGCAAAATGCATTTCGTTTCCGTGGATGGCACGCCAAGAAGACTTGGATGTTATGGGCGTCGTGCGCAGCCACGCGTCACCGACGTCCCCCGACAAGAACCAGTTTGACGTCATCCGCCTTAAGCTGAGGGGCCTCGAGAATAAGACCCACCAGCGGCTCGTGCCCAAAGGCGGCAGCTGGGGGCTCTTTGGCTGGAACACAGTACCCACCGCGGCCGATGAGATTGTCGTGACCGAAGGCGAGTTTGACGCCATGGCTGTGTACCAAGCCACTGGTCTCCCTGCCGTGTCACTGCCCAACGGCTGCCAGTCGTTACCACCCAATGTTCTCCCACTGCTCGAGCGGTTCAAGAAGATCTACCTGTGGATGGACAACGACGCTTCGGGCCAGGCTAACGTCGAAAAATTTGCGACCAAACTGGGAATTACACGCTGCTTTATCGTACGGGCACCCACGGATCCTGCTGGCCCACGGATTAAAGATGCCAACGATGCGCTGCTGGCCGGCGTCGATCTGACCGCGCTGATTACGCGTGCAGAGATTATTCCGCACAGTCAGATTGCGACTTTCGAGCAGCTCCGTCGCGATGTCTACGAAGAGATTGTAAACCCTATCCGTGCTTGCGGCGTGCAGTCGCGGACGCTACCGTCCCTCAACCGCCTGCTAAAAGGCCATCGCCCCGGCGAAGTCACGATCCTCACTGGCCCGACCGGCTGTGGCAAAACCACACTGTTGAGTCAACTTTCGCTGGATTGGTGTGGCCAAGGCGTAAACACGTTGTGGGGTTCGTTTGAGATCAAGAACACGCGCCTCATCCAGAAAATGCTCACGCAACTCGCCGGCACGAATTTGCGGGGCGACGTCAATGCATTTGAAATCGTGGCCGACAAATTCGAGGCCCTGCCGATGTACTTTTTAAGGTTCTTTGGGAGCACCGACGTCGACGAGGTCCTGGATGCCATGGAGTATGCCGTGTACGCGTACGACGTGCAGCACATTTTGCTGGACAATGTCCAGTTTATGATGGCCGGTCAAGGCCGCGGGTACGACAAATTCGAACGCCAGGACCAAGCACTCGACAAGTTTCGGAAATTTGCGACCCAAAAAAACGTGCACTTGACTCTCGTGATCCATCCCCGCAAGGAACAAGAAGATATCGACCTCACGCTCACGTCGGTGTTTGGCACGGCCAAGGCCACGCAAGAAGCTGACAATGTACTGATTCTCCAACGCACCAAAGGTCACAACAAACTGGATGTCCGCAAGAACCGCTTTGACGGCACGCTTGGGTCGATCCCCCTCGTGTTTGATGGCGATTCAAATGCGCTAAAAGAAGTCGGCGAGCACATGATGGACGAGAGCGTGGCGTCGATCCACTTGGAAGCCGAAATGCGGCTCGAGCAAAAGATGCGGCAGCAAAAGCTCGAGCGCGCCGCTACGGCGGTAGCGGCCGTCGTCCCAGACGCATCAATCGGTTGTACGTCTCATGACGCTCCACCACCGCGGCGATTCGAATACTCGAACGAGTTTGAAGAGGTGACTGATGATGATGCGAGTGTGCCACGGGTGCTGTACAGTCTCAAGGCAGTCGATGACGTGGCAGCTACCAGTACGACACCAAAAGTGAATGGGCAACATCTCAATGGGCATGTAAATGGCTTAAATGGATTCCATGGTGGATACCCCAAGGACGAACCGCAGAATCCGTCCACCAATGGCTCGGTAGGATCGCCAAGTGTCTTGCCATCGCGTGGTCCGACCGGTGTGAACGGAGCAACGCGAAACGGTCCCAATGCACGTGGAAACAGCACTGGTACAGAGCCATTCTCGCTCTTCACGCCGATCATCACAAGATAATACTGGCTGGTCGTCGAGTATTAATATCCATGACTGTTAATGTTCTTTCAAAAACGTTTTGTTTAGTCCGTGTATCTACAAAAGGGCTCATTACCGTACGACTGAGAGCTGCTCGTAGATGGTCCACGTCACGGCCGTCGACAGCGTCCGCTTGAGCACGCGCGGGACAATGCCCTTGGCAAACCCACGCGACCCTTCCTCGTGCCAGATCTTGTCGAGTGTCTGATGCAGACTAAGCGAGTTCTTGATCGTCACCAGCTCCCCACTGGCACCTTTCTGTACAATTGTCAGCTGCATGCGCGTCTTGACGACGTCCGCGGGGTGGACGACGGTCGTTGCGAGGATGCCGGCGATGACACCGCTGCCAAAGTTGATGGCGTATGGCGGCAGATCGGTCGCCTTGGCTTCGACATAACTTTGCAGCCGCTTGTAGAGGAGTACGTACAAGCCTGAAAAAGGTACGTCGCGCGCAAGCGTCGGTAGCATGCCGCGGTAGAGGCCGCGCACGCCTTCGACGCGGAGCACATGGCGTAGTACGGCCATGTTGCCGGCGTACGTGCCGGCCGGCTGCCACTCCATGCGCGCCTTAATGATGGTGAGCGGCGACACAATCGAGCCCGCAAACGTGCGGGCAAACGCGCCCGAGAGGAACGTGTTGAGTGACGTGTTGGGGACGCTGGCGAGGCACTGGTCGAGCGTCGTAAAGTAGAGCCCCGCACCGCCGGCCACACGGATGAGTGTCGCCGAGGTGCCGCGCCACATGGATCGCATGCGGTCCACTAGCGGCACCTGCTTCGTCAATACTGCCACGACCGATGGCGCAGGCTTGTTGCTGCCAAATGCGCCTTGTTGGTGCGTGCGCAGCACGTCGAGCGGCTGGAACGCGAGTGCCGAGAGCATGCCCGAGAGTGCGCCGGCCGCGAGCTTTTTGGAGCGTTGCTGCGGCTTGGCCGTTGCCTTGGCATTTTCCCGTGATGCTGGTGTGGTCGGCGTGATGGCCGTGGACGCCAGTGGCGTTGAGGCAACTGCTGCGGTGGAGGACGCCATCGATCGTGTAGAGCCGATGCCGAGCGGAGGAGCGGAGACGAAGCCGGACGTCGATGACGATCGTGGTGTGGTGGTGGGCACTGCTGGACTCAGAGCTGAGTCCAGCAGGTCCACATCGAAGGTCCACAAAAGAGCACTTGTCCATCACTCTTGGGTTTCACGTCGTAAATACGAATTGTTGAAATTTTTACGTAAAAACAAATTGCATTTGAAGACAATTTTCCTGAAGGAATCCAAATTCCAATCCCGCCTGGGTTGACATTTCCTCTGCTTTCCCATCGTCGACAAAGAGAATCCATTTACCGCCACCACCTTCATACATCATGTCCGACGGGTACGATCCGCAGAAGTCGCGCGTGGCCGAAGACACGCTTGCGGACTTTCTACGCGCACCGCTCACGGGCGACCTCACCGAAGTGCCGGGCATCGGAAAGGCTGCGGTCAGCAAGCTTGCCGAGGGCGATGTCAAGATCGAAAACACGTTCCAGCTCATTGGTCAGTTCTTGCTGCTCAAGGTTTGTTACATTGTTCTCTCTCTCTATGATACAATCGAGAACTAAGCGCTGTGATTGAATGTAGGAGAGCTCAGAGACGAATGAGGACGGCCTGATCGAGTGCGCCGCACACTGCGATGCGTTCTGGTTCTGGCTCAAGTCGAAAGGCATCTCGGCCTACCGCAGGTGGGTCATCGTACACTGGATCTCTATGTGCTGGTGGAGAAAGCTGACGATGTGGTCTATCGTCTGAATGGTGCAGTGGTATTGTGATGGCCATTGCGGAGAAGGTTAACACGATGCTGCCAGGTATTTATGACGCGGCCGAGTTCCAGTAGACGTTTCTCCTTTCAGCTTCCACATATCGCATCAAGGCATTCCCAGTATGTTGGTTGTAGTGTTGCGTATCCACACCCTCAGTAGGAGCCAACGCTTGCGGTGATTTGCCAGTGGGGAAAGCGACTCTTGTGGTGATTCGTCAGTGGGGGAAGCGACTCTCGCCCACAGCACCATGCACTCGTTTTTTCTCACCTAATACATCACCACCTAGGGAAGCTATATGTCATTATTGTCTCTTTCTTAATACGCGAGTGCTTTGATTAGTAACATCATGGCAGACAATGCAACGCTAGCATTTCTCCCATGCCATATTGCATCAATCTTTATTGCAGCTTTGATGGCAACATACCTCGTTTTAGTGACATATGTCATTATCAAAACCCCACCTCTTGGTGTCCAAGTCATCTCTCCTCGGCCCGCCCAATCCTTCATTCTTCTCCCTCCACAACCACAACGAAAGCGCGAGCGAACGTCCGTGGACACGCGCGGCAACGACCACCAAATCCCCTGTTAATAATCAACAACCAACGTCCAAGAGCCAACACCAACAATTCGCAGAAAAAAATAGTTACCTATGGCTAGAGGTGCGCTGCATATGGTGGTGGATGGGGCATCGCTCTCGTACTCAACGTCGCTCTGTGAATAGGCCGCGCGACGCCTCAGGACGTCGTGATCGAGGTCAGCGACAGCGACAGCGACAGCGACAGCGACAGCTTTGGCAGCCGCAGCGTTGTGCCTTCTAAACCCATGCGGCGGACGTCCGAATGGGCGTTTCTCGAGTCGCCGTCGTCGTCGTCCGGCAACGACTCGGACGATTCCGCGCAGCCCACGCGAAGCAAGAGCCGTCCATCTCCAGTGAAGCCGACGGCTAAGAGAAGCGCCAAGGCCAAGCGGGCGACGCCTACAAAGCAGCGCAAGACCAGTAAGCAGCACAACGGTAGTGAGGAGGAGGAGGACGATGGCGGGCCAGAGGAGGAGGAGGCGATTGATCAACGACCGTGTCGCGTGGTCACGCGCCACTTGTTTTCGGACCACTTGACCATGAGCGAGCTCCAGGCACAGGAGCACGAGATGGCGCGACTGCGGGCGCTGAACCTCAAAACCCACGCGACCACAAGCGACCACCGTTTTACCAACGCCAACACCAACACTAACACTAACACTAACGGCAAAACGGCGAAACCCTCGCCAGCGAAAAAGCCAACGGTGGGGAAACCGTCACCTATGAAGCCTAAACACAAGGTTGAAGCGATAGCTGTTGGTGTTGGCCGCACCGTGTTGGCGACCACGCTGGCGCGGAAACAACAAGAGCTGGGGTGGCCCATGTCAACGTCCAACAAAAAGAAACCAACAAAAAACGCCAACGCCAACACGGAGAGTCGGAATGGAAAGCGTCGGCGTATTGTATCCGAGGAAGAGGAAGAAGAAGAGGAGGAGGAGGAGGAGGAGGAGGAGGAAGAAGAAGAGGAGAGCGACGACTTTGTGGACGATATTGTGGAAGCCAAGAAAGCGGCGCTGCGGGCTTCGTTGGCGTTGGCCAACAAAAAGAACAAGAAAACCAACCACACGTTGACGTGTGTGGGCATTAGGAGCGTTGTCTCGACGCCGTCCCCTCCGCCGTCCCCTCCACCGCGACGATCTTCCTCCAGCATGAGCAATAAGAAGAAAACCATCAAGCGTAACAAAGGTGGCCAAGGAATGTTGTCGGACTGGTTGTCGGTCAGTGAATTGCAGGCCCAAGAGCGAGAGTGGTCGCGGTTACAGCGTGATCTCAAGCTGACCGAATCGTCCTCTTTTCCCGTCCCGTCCTCCTCCTTCAAATTCAAAGCCAAAGCCAAGACACCGCCATCGCGTCGAGATCGAACGTCTTCACGGAGAGGACGCGCCGACAGGAATAGCAGTAGCGACATGAGTTTGGTGGAAATTGTCGAGCTCATGGAGGACGACGATGAGGATGAAGAGGAAGAGGAGGAGGAGGTCCCCGATGATGGCAATTTTCTTCCGGCAGCCGCAGCACCAAGCACGAGGAACAATCGATCGAGGAAGCCGTCGACACAAACAAAAAAACGGTCGAGTGCACCAGCAAAACCCACGGTCCCACGGCCCCCGGCGAGTAGTAGCACGACAGTTACGGATGTGTTGACGAAACCCCGCACTGCCGCCGAGACGGTCCCGCACGGCACGACGTGGCGTTGTGTGAGCTTCACAGAAGCCCCTGTGAATCTGCTGCCGCTGCCGTCCGACGTGTCACCACCATTTGAATCGACTGCGGACCAACCACTGCTTGTGTTTGGTACGTCACTTGTGAAACTCGCAATGGTTTGGATGGTTTCTAACCGCATTGTGTTTGTGGGTAGATACCGATGGCGATCTCGACAACAAGTGCCGCCTGCTCTCGTCGTTTGGCAAGACCAAGTCGTTTTTGCTTACGAACAACCCAAGCAAACCCGAGTTGTCGCAAGAAACAATGAACGAGCGGGTCATGGAGCTGTTGGAAACGTGGACGCCACGGATCCAGGCGTGCTTTGCGCGCAAGAGCGATGCGATTGTGCAAGAAGCCCGTACGAAAACAGCCGAGTATGTGCGTCTACGTGAAGAGCACATTGACGCGGCTATTAAGCGTGGCCCGCACTTGCCCAGCAAAACCTTGATGGTCTGTAGAGCGGAGCGTGCCCTTGCTAAGCAGCTTTTGGCGGCGAAAGGAATCTCTCCATTGGACATCAAGGGCTCTATCACTGTTGGCCGCGGTGAGACCTTTCTCGTGGAGAAGAATGTTGTACCCCATACCGTGACTGAGCTGTCCGTCTTGCGGCAGATCAGCCGCTCGACGACGTTTATTGGGGTTACCTCGAGTGTGCGTGTCGAAGACGATCCGATCTTGCGGTACGTGCCGTACTTCGGCGACCACGACAATGGCGAAGCGATCGACGTGAAGGCGTACGACGCCGTGCGGGCCAAAGAAGCTGCTGATGGCGCGAAATCGGCCAACGGTCTCGACAACGAAGCCCACGAATACATGTTGCGGCTCGTGATTGCCGAGTATGGCGACCACGAGACAGTGTTTGATGCCCTCAAGAACGTTGCAGGGTTTGCGCAGCCGTATACCGAGTATTGTGAAATCAAGAAACGACTGGATGCACGACAGATCGCGAGCAAGCGCATGCAGGAGATCAAAGCGTACATGGCGGATACGACACCCAAGCACACAGAGGACAAGGCGGAGGAGGAGGAGACTGGGGACGCTGCGACCAGGGTCGCCCTGAAAGAATTGACTACGGGACTCCACCCGTTTGCCGATCCGGCACGAGTGAGGGTCCCACTATCGGAACGGTTGGCGTCGCACTGGACGTACTTTGATACGAACTTGGTCCCGTCGCAGACGCGACCAGCCAAGAGCTTTCGTCGCTTATTGGGCTTGCGGCACACGACCGACTATACCGATCTCTCGGAGACCTACCGCGATTTGTTTTGTCGCATGTGCTACAAGTACGACTGTCCGGAACACGGCATTGAACACCCCATGCCGACGCGGCGCGTGGATCCTCTGTACCCTACCACTAGATTTGCACCGTTGATTGCGACCGAAGAGACTGACAACCTTCACGACGACCCCTTGGACCCCAAGCCTGCTTCGAAAGACGAGAGCTTAGTAGAAGAAGACAATGCGTATGCCAAGCTCTCTTTAAAAGAGGAGGGTTCAGTAGCGGCAGAAGACAGTGGGGCTTCGCCCGAGACGTCGGTCGTGGGTGGAGAGAACGAAGTGAGTGGCGACCTACCGCCAGCGGTGGACCTTACGGACCTCGCAAGCGAATGCAGTGCGACGACGGTCGAGTCACAGGAGACCATAGATTTGACGTTGATGGAGCCGCGTCGGTCGTCGCGCTCGGGCACGCGCGCAAGCACTTTGGCGACGATCAATATCGAGTCGCAACTGATTGCCCAAGGGTTCAAGACACGGGCACAGCGACCGCACCGTGTCAAGCCGGCTCCCAAGAGGATGCGTGGCGACGAATCAGAATACCTCGACGACTCGCATCGCGCGTTGATTTCGCGCAAAGTCAAGACATTTCTCAAGGCCGAAGAGACCTGCAGCACTCTCTGCTGGAAAGCTGATTGCAAGGAGACCGAGACTGAGGCCAAGGTTGCTACTACTACTGGTGAGGATGGGGATCATGGCTTTACCGAGCCCGAGGACGAAATCAAAGCTCGCATCAATGCCGCCGAGCTGCTTGTGCTGCAAAAGCTTCGCTACACTGTCGGCGACAATGCTTGCATGATCGCATCAGTACTCCAGTCACTCTCGTGCCGCGACATTCATGTGTACTTGGTGAGCCAGCAGCGCAGCAAGCCGCTGGACCAGCAAGGCTATTTCTCACCAGACGTCAGCGGCAAGAAAAACAACCGCAAGCGCGGTCGGGCGACCGCCGCTCTGCCGGGTAACAACCGCGAACTGCTCAAGCGCACGCGGCACCAGCGTCTCAAAGACACGGCGAGTGCGAACCACGACTATGAGCCGTGCAACCACGATGGCATTTGCGATTTTGGCGCGAGCTGCTCGTGCATGAAGCGCGACCACATGTGCGAGAAAGCGTGCTCGTGCTCGCGCGACTGTCCGAACCGGTTCCAAGGCTGCAAGTGCAGCATGGGCAACTGCCGCACGAACCAATGCTCGTGCTTTGTGGCCATGCGCGAGTGCAATCCGGACTTGTGTCACTCGTGTGGTGCGTCGGACGTGCCCGTGTTGGTCTACAATCCCGAATTTCAGACGGTCAGTTCGCAAGAACTCGCTATTTGCTGCAATGTCAATGTCCAGCGCGGACTCCACAAGAAGCTTGGGGCGTCGTACTCGCATACGCATGGTTGGGGTGCGTTTGCGCTCGAGCCGATCAAGCGCGGCGAGTTTATCTACGAGTACACTGGCGCGATTATTTCGCACGACGAAGCCGAGCGTCGCGGGTCAATTTACGACAAGCTCAACATTAGTTTCCTGTTTGACCTCAACGAAGACTCGGTCGCCGATGCAATCCGCACAGGCAACAAGAGCAAGTTTTGCAACCACGCGAACATCGGTCAAAAATGCCACGCACGGATATTTCGCGTCGGCGGGGAGCACCACATTTCGATCTGGGCCTTAGCTGATATCCGCAAAGGCGAAGAGCTCTTTTTCAACTATGGGTACCACGGCGAGTCGGCGCCCGTGTGGAGCCAAGGCGCGCGGATCACCGAGACGTCCAAACGCGAGGCCGACGAGGCCACTGTGAGCGACGCGGAAGAGCTCGAGATTGTGGCCATTGAGTGAGGCATGTTGAATTAACCGTAATGAGTAGACAGGACGGAAACGGTTATTGATCGGGAAATTGAAGGGTTACGGTACCTCTAAAACCGAATATGGTTCTGGATTATACGTTGGACTCAACGTGTATACGATTTGGTAGTATATTGTCGAGGTCGAAGCAGAGAGCCGAAGAATTGCGAACGAGGGAAAGATGAATTGGGTCAACAGCTCGCTGCAACTCGCGGGGACGCTGCTCGAGTCGGTGGACCAGCACGCGGCGCTGACACTGTCGAGTGGAGGGGGAGGGGATGGAGCAGAAGGAGGAGGAGCCGAGAGCGGTATGGCTGAGGAGGGAGGAGCGGACGACGGCTTGCTCTCGACGATCAAGAAAGGTATCTCGCGTGCGACCGAGTCGGCGCGAGGTAGTACCAAGGCGAGTGAGGACGAATGGGAAGCAGAGGTTAGCGACATAGGGGAGAGGGAGGAGGGGACAAATTCTAGTGGAGGAGGAGACGCCGCGCTGGGAGTTCGACACACGATCGCAGTGCGATCCCCTCCCGGCTCGACATCGTCTGCCAAAAGCGTGCGGCAGACACCGCCATCCTCTTCTACCGGTAGCACCACACGCATCGCCCGCTCGCCTGCATCTTCTCCAGCAATCGCATCGTCTTCTTCCTCTTCCTCGTCCTCTGTGGAGGCGCTGCAGAAAGAGAACGCCCGCCTCAAATCCGAATTGCGCCTTAAAGACAAGGCGCTGGCGACGCACCAGCAGAGCGTCCGCGTCTACGAAGACGAGATTGAAGCACTGGAGAAAGAGTGCACTACCAAATTGGCCGAGACGCAGCAGCAGATGGCGCAGCTGCGCATGGAGAAAGACGCCGACGAGAAACATTTCGTGCAAGCTCTCGAGCTGAAAGAGACTCAGCTTCAGACCCTCCAGCATGATTTACAGTCGGCCAGAGAAGCTGAAAAGCGGCGTGCTGAAGAAGCCGAGCAGCTACGATCAGAGATTGCGCGGGCCGAAGAATCCAAGGATTCGTTGTGGACCAACGCGACGTCGGCCAGTCAGCAGTCGGAAGCGGTCGTTGCGTCGCTGCGGCTTGAGTTACAGGAAGCACAGACCAGTCTGAGCAATGCGAAACGGGAGTTCGCCGATGCAAAATTCAATATGTATGAACGCCAAGCACTGCTGGAGAAGACGAACGCCGAGCTGTCGACGAGCGTTGCGTCGCTCGGACGAGAGCTCACTAAGGCCAAGGAACAGGCGGCGACTCATACTCTGCCAGCGAACAGCAGTTCGACTACTGGAACGTCGACGGCCGCATACACTCAGAACCAAGAGGAATACCGAAAGGTGCAGCAGACGCTTGTCGTCACAAAGAAGGCGCTGCACGATGAGACCCGCAAGAACGAAATTCACGTCCAGGAAATCCAGAGTCTCACGAACGAAGTCAAGCGGTTAAAAGACGGAATCCTCATAGCGCAAGACGAGACGTCGAAACAAGTTCTTTTGCTGACGAAAACAAACGCTGAGCTCCACGACAAACTCGCGCAATGGGAAGCCAGTGCATCTCTGCACACCGCCGCCCACGACAGTGACGCGCGGATCCGCACGCTGACCAATCGGCTGATGGAGAAGCAAGGGAGTATTGATGCACTGCGCAGTAAAGTCACAACACTCGAAGTGCGGCTCACGGACGCACAGCGCCGCAGTGACACGGCCGAGAACAAGCTTGCACAGATTGAACGTAATGGCGGCGTGGTGGCCGTGGACATGGAGATGGGTACGTCGGTCGCCGTCGGCCGCAAGAGCAGCGCGCGCGTGCGCTCAAATCGCATGGCGCACACCATCTCGCGGGTCGCGCCGGTCGTCGAGCGCAGCGCCCGTGTCGTGTCGGCCTTGGACGTACTCGACCGGTGGCTACTATTTCTCGGCCGCGTGTTTCTGAGCATGCCGGTGGCGCGCCTGGCGCTGCTATGCTACGTGGGTTTGATCCACTTTTGGGTGTTTGTGGTGCTGAGCTTCCACACGAGCCACTTGAACGCAGAGGTCCATGAGTCGGCGACCGGCGCTGCTGGGGCAGCCGCCAAAGGCCATGGCCTTGGGGCACCGGGGTTGTTTCCCGATGGGATGCAGGTTCCGCCGTAAGTTAACATCTCATGTCTGAGTCGTTTCTGAGTCAGTCGATCCCTGTCCCGTATCGTATCGTTTCGATAAGTCATAACGAGGGACAGTGTTAGAAAAAGGTTCAGCGCGACTGGTCCGAGCGTCTGAACTAAATGGAGAAAAAGACAAACTACAGCCGCTTTTCAGAATAAACCTGACTAGATCCTGGTTGCCCAGTGCTTATATTACCATCTGAAATCATCCTGGACGTAAATATTTTTCTTTGAAAAAAGAAAAAGAAAAAGCGCGACCGTATGTTGTTTTTTTTCCAAACTAAATTTGTCCAAAAATCCTCATGGAGCACAGGGGAGGCGGAAGCGTCGCGACCAATTTGGGACTACGAGTCGGATCTATCTAGTGGCGAAAGTACTATACGTGTCCATCGCATTGACGGTGCAGCATTCGCGCGTCGTTCTTCCTTCACTCACGGAGGCCTTAGAGAATCGGTCCGATCCCAGATCCCAGCACGCTCCCACGTAATCAAACTACCAGGTGGTTCTTGCGTTAGACCGGTCCACCCACCCACTGCTCCTCCTCTCCTCCCTGATTCGTGGAGGTGGCTTTTTTTGGTCGTCGATCGCGTGAGGTTAGACTAGTCCACCATTTCGCGTCTATTGCGGTCCACGCTCTTCCCAGGCCACGAGAGTTCCAACATCTCGCGGTCGGCGTCCTCTACTCCGGCGTCCTCTCCACTCTCGTCCCCCGCGCAACGCCGTCATTGCCATCGGTCTCCTCCCCATCCTCCGCCGTATTACGTGCACGAACCACTCTCCGCATCCCCTGGTACCCTCCTCTCGGACGACCACTCCGCCTTTGCGTATATCGAGATGAGCGAACAGACCGCGGTCTCGCCGTCCTCCATCGCGCTTGATATCAATAGTGACGCCGACACGCTCCGTCCTACGCCGCCGTCCGCGCAGGAGCTCGCATGGCTCCGTCGCTGCCTCCCCATCTTTGTCCAACCCGAGGTCGACGTAGCCAACGGCAATGGGCTCGTCAAGGTCTTTTTCCGCTTTGAGCGAGATGACACGAGCGGACGCCTCGACTGCAAGCTCTGTGTCGTGCTCGCGGGCGAGGCGTCGTACAACCGCGTGTGGCCCACGCAAGAGAATGTGTTGGCGACGCTGTTCTACCGCACGTTCAACCGGCGGACCTACAAGCGCACGGCCGACATCAACTATATGGACTTTCGGTGCGTTTTGTATGTACTAGGCACTCTATGTGGAAGAGGCGCTGACTGACGTATTTACTGTGGGTATCTGATAGAGGAGTCGACTTGGCGCCCGATAGTGCGACGCCATGGACCTCGATCTTTAGCTTTGACCACGGCGGCGACCAGCGCTGGGCCCAGGGCGACAAAGCCGACGTGTGCTGCTGGTTCTCGCTTATGCACCACTACAAAGAGGACGTCGCGGTCGGCGCGTGGCGGTGCGAGAGTTATCGGCCGTTTGTTTATCTCAACACATGCAACCACATGATTGGCGAGCGCGACACGAACGACGCCCTCCCCAAGCACGAGTGGAGCGACTATGCGTTCCAAGAAGGCGACGCCGAAGACGCATTTCGCTATGCGGTGGACCACGTCCCGACCAAGTGCAATTTGTACTCGCTCGTGTGTTTTCTCCGCGCACGCAATGGCGACCACAATGGCGATGGATTGTTACGTGATTGTGGGGGACGCGGACGCCAAGGCGTGCCGACGCGGACACGGCAGTCGATTTATATTAAAGGACCGCCGTCCACCAAGAACGAGCCGCACAACAGCACACCACTCACATAGAACTTTCAATATATCCTCCCCAAGTACTGTACGACGCTGTCATTCCGTACGTATGTATATGTACATGTATTCATCTCCAGCTCCTCTCATGTCTGTTTTAGTACGCCACTGCTGGATCCATCCTCTCCACGACCTCTCCATCCTTCCCCAATGTACAATGAACGACACCCTCCTCCACCTCCGCGTCCACCTCCACCGCTGTCGGCCCACGCACCTCCTCCATCGACTTGTTCGCCACATTCTGCTTAAGGGTCTTGCGCCGGATCTGCTCGGCCAGTGCATCGCTCTCGCTTGCACTCGTCCTCCCACCACCACCAGTCGTCGTCATCGCCATCGGTGCGTACTTGGCGGCGTGCTGCTCGCGGACTTCCATCCACGTGGTCCACATCGCGTCGACGCTCTGCGGCGCCTGCTCCAGTAACCACCCCAATTGCCGGCGCGTGGCGTCCAAGACCGGCTGGAAACCCATTTGCGTCGCGCCCGAGTGGATCCAGTGCAAGTCCAGTAGCATAAACGCCATCGAGTGCAGTTTGTACACGGCCTGTGGATCGTCCAGCACGTGCCAGAACGGCGCGCGGCTCGCGCGCTCGGCGACGCGCAGTTTGAGGACCGTGGTCGACGTGGCGTCATCCGTTGCGTGGAGCACGAGCTTGCTGCAGGTCTCTGGAGCTTCGTCTAGCATGAGAAGCTTTAACAGCATGCGCAAGACGTTGATCGAGGCCACGGGAAACGGATACCGGTTCCCCCCGGCCACGGCGTTGCGCGCCATCATGGTTCGCGCTTTGTCCGGGTATTCTTCGAGGAAGAACACCAGACACTCGAGCGAGAGCAGACCGCCACCACGAAAGCCGCCTAAAGGATTCTCCGTGTGGAACCCACTACGACGCCACCGCGGCGACTCCAACAGCGTCTTCAAGTCCATCGTCTCACTGACAGTGAGCTCCGTCTCGTCTTCGCTGGGCAAGAGTAGAGCCCAGAGTCGCTGGAGTAGTGCGACGTGACTGGCATTTGTTGGGTCGATCGGCTCGTCCATTTTAAACCGCAGACCCTCGAGCAAAGACACTTTGTCATGAAGACGCGCGCGGCGCTCGCCCAAATCACATCGAAAATCGCGAAGGATGGTCTGCTGTTCTTGGAAGAGGACGCTCAAGACCTGGGCACCTTCTTGGGCATCACGCGCCGCGTGGCGTCGCAAGCGTCGCTCGGCCGCGAGCCGCTCGCTCTCGCTCGAGTAGAAATACTCGTTTTCGCTCGGTAGCATGCGGAACCGCACGGCGTTAGTGGCGTTCTGGTACCCCACAGGGTACTTGCGATAACTCGCGTCTTCATACTCGTCAAAGCGCATAGCGTGGCGCTTGCGGAGAACGATCGGTGCCAGCGCATTCGCGACGGCGTAGAGCGTGAGGCCGTTCTTTTCGGCGTGCGTCGGTGTCAGCGCCGTCGCCACCAAGTGACAGAGCCGCTCGAGCAGCGGCTTGCAGTACCACGGAAGATCGTTCACGAGCACCCGCAGCAGCATCGTCTTCTCTTCGTGGTTCATGCTACTTCCATTCCCACAGGCAAGAAAATTGTCAAGCCGCTCGGCCGTGAGCAATGGGTCGGGCAGTTCCCATAGATACTGCAAGAGAATCGCCGTGACTTCGTGCGCGTCAACCGCCATGTGCTTGTGGAAGCCGCCCATTTCTTCGATCGTATCGCGCAATTCCAGGACGTGGTCGGCCTGGAGCTGGACTTGGAAGAGTCCGGGCGTATCTAGGTGGTCATACAAATAGCAAACACAGGCCTCGGCCACGTCGGGGATCCCCAGCGACGTCTCAAAGCGCGCCATGCCGCTCAAGAACGGATTGCACAAGACGTCGAGGAGGGTTGTCCCAAAGACGTCGTACTCGGGGTACCCCAGTTCCAAAAACCGCAAGACCGCGACCGCAGCGTCGTCCAGTTTTTGAGATTGCGCAGCTTTTTGCAGGGTCTCGGACAGCGGATTACCACCCTTGAGCGAGTCGAACGCACTCCGCAGTTCGTGGTGCGATACGAGTTTCTGGGCCAGTAGATTGGTCTCGCTGTCTTGTTCGCAGAGCCGCACACGGCCGCCGACCATGTCCTCCGGGTCGATCAGCCGCGGTGCGTTCTTCTTGACTTTTTGGGCACGCGGCTTGGGCAGTGGCTTGGAGAATGGCAGTTCTTCCGGCGATACATCGAGCCGTGGGTCGTCAATGAGAAACGCAAACGGCAAGTCGTCGAGCCCCGACAAGAGGTGCAAAAACACTTTGATATCGTCGCGTTGACGAAAGAGTGCATGGTCGGTATAGTACGACGCCAAGAGATCGAGGTTGGTCTCGGACAAGACCATGCTCATGCTGGTTTGAAGGACATGCATGTTGAGGGCCTGCCGCACAAACGCACGCGCTTTGCCTTCGTCTGTGTGGACGTTTGTGATGCCGGCCGTGGAGCGGACCGCGGCGAGGAAGCCGCGGACTGGCCGTGGCAGATCGGCTTCGACGCTGGCGGTCACGACTTCTTGCACGCGCTTGGACGAACCGTGGCCGCCCATGTTACTGTGCATGGCGTCGACCATTTGCTTGTGGCGGATCGCGTCGACGCGTGTGCAGGTCCACTTGACGACGCCAAAGAACTTGACTGTGTCGCGCTCGTCGTTCTCAATGGGCCGAAGCCCGTGCGACACGCAGCGATCAAGCGTCGCACAGAGCATTGTGACGACGCCAATGTGGTCGGTGAGCGTGACGCGTCGCGGTTCGTCGGTGCTCTCCATCAACAGGCTTTGGGAACTGCCGCTTCGCTCGGACGACGGCTCACTGGGAGCTTTGGTCTCTTCTTCTTCGAGAAGCTGCTGCTGGTCACGGCGCGAGAGCCGCAGCGCCGTAGCGTCGTGTTGTTTCGCATGCACATACTGACGCAGAGCCTGCACCGCGTGCTCGAGGTCCTCGAGGATCACGCCGCGCTGGCTTTTGATGAGCAGCGTCGTCTTGGCGGCGTCACGGAGCCGCTGCTGCCGCTGCGCGTCGGTCTCTGGCGTTACGCCGCCCAGCACGAGCGCGCTGAGAGATGCAAAGATTCCGTCCATCGCGTCGTGTCTTGCTCAATGGACGCGATGGCATTCATCACCATCCATGCCTGTCCATGAATGGTCGTCTTTCTAGGGATTTGCCAGAAAGATCGCGACCCTAAAAGTTCCTCATTGAACAACTGAGATATATAAACCGGTAATTAACCGATATGTACTTTTGTGACCGTGACTACGCTGCGACACATGGGTATCATCGAAGCGGGTCGTTGAAGCCAACCCGGGTTTGGATTCACTTACAGAAATCAAGTAGTTTAGGGTCGACGGGCCGACGCCTCACTCTTGTGGTCAGTCGCACATGGTCAGGTGCCGTGACACTATGTCCCACTCTTCTCGGCGCTATTCAATCAGACGATGTTTTAACCCTCATCTAACTGGATGAAACCCATGGCAATCGCCTCGCCCGCCATTGAAGTTGTCGTCGGATCGCTCAATGCACACGTTTTAACCACTCCGACAGCTCATACCGATGTTCCAGAACTTTTGGCCGAGAAGTTCCGAGTGGCACTTGAGTGATGTTGTCCATCTCCGTCGCGACAATTCCTCGGCGCCTACTGGCGTGCTGGTCCGATTCCGCCTGAAGTCGCATTCTCCTTCTTCATTCGCCTACTTTCGCGCTCCCACACAGGCCAGTCCCTGTATTCTTCTCACATTGCCGACAGACTCCACGACCACCATGCGTCTCCTCTCAACCTCGCTCTTCCTCCTCGCGGCCGCTGTGTCGACAGCCTCGGCCGCCACGAAAGAGTACCCAGCGTGCTCGCCGCAGCAGTCGACGCAGTACTTTTCGTCGCTCTCGAACGAAATCACACAGTGCCAAAAGTCGTCGACCTTTGATCTCGCCAGCGGCTCGCTGCCGTCGACGACCCAGCGCGCAGACGTGTGCAAGTGCACACCGCTGATCAAGCAGCTGCCCAACATCCGCGTGCCGCGGTGCAAGCTCTCGCTCGAAGGCAATCCGTACAAGTTCAAAGACGCGATCGAAAGCATTTTCGCCGACTGCAATAACGTGCGTGTGTTGGAAGAACCGCTGCCGGCATCTCAGGCCGGCTCGGGCGACAAAGAGGAAATTGGCAACGAAGCCGTCGCGCCGGTCGCCACGACCACCACGGCGCCGCCCAAGAACAACCAGACCTCAAGTGCTCCCGGCAGTGGCAACGAAGACGCATCGGCCGGCAGCATTGAAGCATTGCCGACAGCCGCGCCGACGACAGCACCGCCAAAGGCGACGACCAAGGCCCCGACGACGGCGCCAGTGCCGGCGGCAACGCCCAAGAGCAGCGCGACGACAACGTCAGTGATGACGATGGCGACGCTGGCCGTGACCACGACTCTGGCGGTGCTGTTGGCATGAGCAAGAGTCGTTTAATTGCTTTTATCGTATTTGGAATACCACCCTAGTTACAAATACAGAACGTCGTTGCTTTCTACCACGTCTCACAAGCTTACGGTGAATATTCACCACAATACACCTCGCTTAGAGATAGAGGAACGTCCTTCATGGATCTTTCAAGACTAATACCAACCACAGGTACGGGCTCCGATCTAAGGGGTCGCAAGGACTGGATCGCTTCAGAGAGTCGACCGTGCAGTGTAGACTTGCACCACGTATGCTAATAGTACGTGTAGCTTTCAACTGGCCACTTTGTCCGTCGGGTCAGTGGCAGCTGTGGTTTCCAGAAACCATTCTGGCGGCCGTGGTGACACGAACGCACGCAACTGGGCACAGTTGGTGTTGCCTAGGAGTCGTGGGAAGAAAGCGCCGCCCCGGACTCAGCGATGGCGGCTGTGGCCAGACTAAATTCTAGCCGGCTAAGCGAAGTGCACGTCCTTTGCGTGAA
The DNA here is from genome assembly GCA_023334535.1 of Pythium vanterpoolii. NCBI lineage: Eukaryota > Oomycota > Peronosporomycetes > Pythiales > Pythiaceae > Pythium > Pythium vanterpoolii. Next base: position 2,501 of record JAADVD010000219.1, on the reverse strand, counting down.
ATCCCATTCTTAGAATATCATATTACTTGTTAAACCTTGAAAGGCACACCATGTTAGGAAGGATGTACAAATACGCATTGAGTCAAAATTTCATATTGCACTGTATCGAATACGTAGGAAGAAAATGCTTACGACAGTATGTTATAGTCAACTGCACCCGGACATGGAAGAACCCATCGCGTCTAATCCACTCGTGTGGATCTGGCTAGATCCGGCCACCGGAACACTGCAATGTTGTATCGCCCCCCGTCTCCAGCCTGGAGCGGGATGAATGTGGATAGCAACCGACGGAGGAGACTCGAGCAGCTTGGTTCGCATAACTTTCACTGCTGCGTCAGTGTCGGTACGATGCTGCTCGAAAAGCTGTGAGACGAGTGTTTGATGCCCTTCCACGTCAGGTAGCGAGTGGCTCAGGATCTTCAGGTGGCTACTCGCACAGAGCTCAACCGAGTCACTGACACCATTGTCTTCCCCATCGATCGATGGCGTCAGTGACTCGGTGGAGTCGGAACCGGAGCCGGAGTCGGAGTCGGACTCGCAACTCAAATCACGAAGCGTTTCAGCAATATCTTTTCGGCCTACCAATCCAGTCACAAAATTAGAGTGCTCAAGGAGGCAGTCAAAGGGACGAGTTAAGTTCCACAGTCGAGGGAGCAGCTGCACGCGATGAGCTGAAGAATCATGTTGCTGTCACCCACGATGGATAATACGTGCCAGTGGTATCGGTGGAGCGCGTGGAGACCGTGGTAGGCCGCGGAACTCCGCATAGTTGTTGGCTGTTGGTTGGTCGGAGTAGGCCATTAATGCGACCCACACATCTCGGGTTGGTCGGTAGTTTTGACGATCACTGAGCCGCTGCCGCCGGGGCCTGGGTTGCCCCTACTGCCACCGTAAAAACATGACGAAGTGTGCAAGGCGTAGCGTGAAACGAGGAATGCCGGTACTCGGTAAGGAGAAACGTTTGAGGATCCCGCAGAGGGTTTTCTTGTCGGTGAGTGCAGTGTCTGTTGGAGAGCGCGCCGCGGTGTCAAGACATATTGACTGTTGAGCTTTCACCTACGTGCTGCTTGCCAGAGGCGTAGTTCCGCGTTGAGCTTGGCTGTCAGCTACGTTCGTTCGCCCGGCAACAGAGTTGAAGAACCCATCGCGCCGCACAGTCGCCGCACTTGTTGTCGATAGCCACCGTTAGTTTTCCTCGTGGCCACCATTGTCGCCCGGGTGAGATCTGCCATGAGTGTTCGTTTGAACTCGTCCCATCGATTATGTACTGTAGCTACAGGCAGTGCACACAGTTTCACTGTTGACCGCGCTTCCATTTCAGCCGTGAGTCGGTCGATCGCCTGCTCTGAGATGTCCATAACTGCCTGGCTGGTACATGCCTCGGTAGATAGAGCTTGCATTTTGCTTTCATGCACGCATAGCCGGTCTGGCTAACGTTACCATGTACGGTTCTAGTAGGATAGCCGTCCGCCACGTCGGGTGTTACTCTCCGACCAAAAGGACATCCGTGCTGCGTTCTCGTTGAACCCCCAGTATCGGCGGTAGCGATTCCTTGGCTACCTCACCGGTAAACACATGAGTTTCGTGGAGTAGGGTGGTAGCCATTTGGTGTGGTCCGTCGAGTTGCCGGAAGCACTCAAACTAGCTGTTGAAGTTGCCGTCACTTTCTTCAAGTCCTCGCACGTTCTGGGTCCTCAGTAGCCATGGCCGTTCACAACGCGGGGCGTGTTTTGAGGTCGGCTGGCGGGATCCGATGACGGTTGGACGTACGGCGCTGTAGGCGGAATGCGTTGTGCATTGCGCGGGTAGGAGCTCGTTTTGTCGTTTGGTGGAAGAACTTTGTCATTTTGGCTTGGCGTCGGTTGTTGGGTTGGCATGGTGCCCTCCGAGTGCTTTCGTCGTCTTCACTTGTAAAGGTTTCATGTCCAAGGGTGGTGCTGATTGCTAGATGTGGGGTGCATTCAGCCCGGTTTCGCCTCTGTCAGCACCGCATCGAACTGAGGCGTTGAAACAACACGTTGTCACCAGTTAAAAATTACTTTGAGATACTGTGGAAGCTACCAGTAACTGCAGGCTCGCTATTAGGAAGCTCGCGCGTTCTAATTATAGACCATGACACGCGAGGGTGTTGTAGACCCTCAGCCTCTTGGCTCATTCTTCATAGGGTGTGGATGGAGAGTGCAAGTTCCAGTGTTAATACGTCTTTGTCACCAAAACCCCAATCGTATCCACATACGTGTGACAAGTGTGACCACACGTCACAGTGTCGACTAGTGAGATGTATCTAGCAAAACAGTAAGGTGAAATTGAGATGGAATTCATAACCTGATTAAGAGGTCTTTGAGACTGTGATCGGAATCCTACTTCTTGCCACCCTTCTTGCCGCCCTTCTTGTTGTCTTGTGCGGCAGAAGCTTCCTTGGCAGGTGCGGCTTGCTTTGGCGCTGGCTGTTGCTGCTGTTTCTGCGGCGCCGGCTTTTGCTCTTGCTGCGTGGGAGCGGC
>JAADVD010000218.1:0-49493 GCA_023334535.1 Pythium vanterpoolii | reverse complement strand
GCTGATCCAATACCAATGGTGACGCAGTTCTACCACACACGCGACCCAATTGCGAACCTGCGCGTCCGTGTGACAGTCCGCAAGGTACAAACATGGTGTTCGTGACCACGTTGTTGGCGATTGCTTGACGAGTGGTACGTAGATCGCCGCCGATGACGAGCGAGACAACGACGTTCCAGTCGGCGCCGTGTGGAGCCACGGCTTCCAGTGGCAAGAAAAGCACTGGCCCTTCAAAAACCACAAGAAGATTGCGACGAAAGCAACGTTGAGCGACCATGAGGACGCCATTCTTTCGTTGGGCTCGTCCGCCCACCACGGCGTGGCGGTCTGCTCGTTCGTGGATGCCGACAACTTCGAGCCGCCGCGCGATTCCCAGCATAGCGAGACATCGCTTGTACCGCCGTCGTTATCACACGACCAGAAGCAGACTACTCGAAAACTAACCCGCAATCGCGCTGCTCTACGCATGTATCGCGAAGAAACCGTTCGCGAAATGCATCTCGTTCTGCGGATTGCAAACCATGCCAATGAAGGAGCGGGAAAGAGCGAGGACCTCGTACTCGCATCCCTACAATTCTATCCGCATACAGGCTTACTGTGCATGACGCCCGGGTTCTCTATTTGTATTGTCGATGACAAGGATGTCGACGCCGCGACGAAAGGTCCCAAGCTCTCGACGTATTGTGTAGTTTCTCATACAACTGGCGCACAATTTGAGTACGCGCTCGATAATGAGAACGAGCTGTGGCCGATCGTGTCGAGTGACGACCAACTATTGCTGCGGGAGCTTCAGCGACAGGAAGTGTTGGGCGATCGAGCGCGAATGAACGAATGGCGCAACAAGCATAGTGATGGGAGCATGCTGGACCTAGAGGCAACGGCCCCGCTGAGCCGAGTGGCCGCTACGGCAAAGACCATCACGACAGAAGAAGACCAGACAATGGTGTTTGTAGAGATTGTCTCGGTGTCAGGTGTCGAATCGTCCGATCCTATCCGCGTCACTGTGAACCTGCTCGGTGCAGACAACGGAAACGATCCGAGTGGCTGGAAGTTGTGCAATGGTTTCCAGCATTCTAAGACACGACTCTCCCGTGTAACCATGTCGGATACTCACCATCCAATTGCAGCATTCGGTCACCACGTGCCGTTTGTGATCGCGCGCGCAAAAGAATTAGAAACACTGCACGAGGCGCTACCTTCTCTCGCACTCTCAGTAGTTTTGCAGGACAACTGGTGCCGCGAACAAGTGCTCGGGCACACAGAGATGCGCCTCCCGCTGGTCGCTGGCTACACCGACACGGAGGTCGCTTTGTGGCGGCCAGTGCGTGGGCCGCAGGAACAAATGGAGGAATTCTTCCTTGGGTGTGGTGTCGAGAACGCAGGCCACTCGCTCACGAGTGCGATTGCCGTGGACGCATCGAAAGGCGTTCTGAGTCGACTAGGGGTGAAGACCAAGTCGACAGGCGGTCGCATCCGCGTTCGCCTTCACGTCGTGCACAGTCGTCCACAAGCAGTAAGGCCACCGACATCCACTGCGTCGTTATCCCTCGCTGGCATGCGCGTGCCCCAAGGTGGTGGTGATAGCGTGCTAAAGCGGAGCGTGGACGAGATCCTTCAAGCAGTGAAATCGAACCAACATCGCTCGTCCGTGGCGCGCAACACAGCTTTGCCACCATTACCATTGCCGCTATCCAGTGTGACGGAAATACTAGCACGACTCAAAGACCAACAAAGCAACCGAGGCATGTCACCGTCGGCGGGATAAATTTCTACAATTAATCGTCGTCGCTGTCCAGGTCGTCCAGTGGGTTGCCAGACCGCTTTTTCATAACTCGAAAAAACTCGTCTTCGTTAATGAACCCGTCGCCGTCGCGGTCGGCCTCATCAATCATTTCTTGGATCTCTTCGTCTGTCAAGGTCTCGCCCAGTTCGTTGCACACGCGCTTCAAATTGCGATAAGAGATTTTGCCCGTGTTGTCGTCATCAAACAGGCGGAAAATTTTGAGGATTTCCTCACGAGAATCGCGCGAATTCATCTTGCCCGTCATCATCTCTATGAACTCGTCTTGGTCGATCGTGCCCGACTCGTCCTTGTCGATGTCGGCAATCATCGTGCGGATCTCGGCCTTCTTTATTTGAAAACCCAGCGCACGCATCGCAGCCTTGAGCTCACGCACGTCGATCGTACCGCTACCATCTGTGTCGAAGAGCCGGAACGCCTCTTTGATCTCCTCGAGATCTTCCTCATCGAGTGCTTTCTTCACGGGTTTGGGCTTGCGCCGCAGCGCCGCACGCGACCGTGCAAATGCCGCCGCTGAACTGCTAGACTACACAACCGTGCGTTTAAACGTATGCATAAAGCGCAGGGTAAGGGAAGGAAGGCTACTGGTGGAGCGCACCATACTAAGGATGAGTTGCGTGTCGTGGAAATCTGTCTGTGGAATGGTGGACGACTGAGAATTGTTCATGTGACCTTTCATGATCCATTGAATAAAACATCTGTTTTTAACTAATGTATAAAACAATCGAAACGTATCCTTAGTTACAGTCACATATGGGGATAGTGGTGAATGTGGCAGCGCTTGTGACACGCCTTGCGTCACTGACGCCAGAAACGGAATTCGCGCGAAGGGATACGTCGTACTTCAAAACAGAACTACCATCCACTTGTGGATCAGCGAGTCAATGAGTGCAGCCACGACCATGAAGCGCGCAGCCGCCGCAACCTACGATGCCCAGAAGCACGTGCTGCTGGTGATCGGCGGCAACGGCTTTGTCGGCAGCAACATCCTGCAGCGCGCCGTGCAGAAAGGCATCGAAGTGCGCTCGCTCAACACCTCGGGCAAACCGCAGTGGCTGGACGTGCCGTGGATCGACCAGGTCGAGTGGCGCCAGGGCAGTGTGTTCAATGCCGACGACCTCGCCAAGGCAGTTGACGGTGCTACAGGCGTTAGTACGTCGCATGGATGCGTTGGGTGCGGGAGTGTGTGTAAAATAACTGACGATGCTGATGGGCTCATTGCTTGTTTAGTTTCGACGGTTGGCGTGTTTGGCAACAATGAGCTGATGGAAAAGATGTGCGGCGACGCCACCATTCTCGCTGCTCGAGCAGCAAAGGATGCAGGTATAGTCCTATCGACCTCTAGTGGTTGGTCTTGGAGCCACCAACATGGATTAACGAAATGAGTGTGTATTCCTGTTAGGCGCAGAACGCTTTGTGTTTGTTTCGAACTCGCGCGTCGGTTCGCACGTGCCTTCGTGGGCGCCACTGTACGGGTACTACCACGGCAAAGAGCGCGCAGAAGCTGCTGTGCGTGAATGGTTCGTTTTGCGCTTTCTGGTTGTATCATTCCGTGATGTCTCTCCTAACGCGTTTCCCATTCCAATAGTTTCCCAACGACGGGTATTTCCCTTCGTCCAGGCTTTATCTACGGTCTGCGTCGCACCAACTCGTACAGCATCCCGCTTCAACTCTTTGGTGCACCCATGGCGCTAGTATCGCGCAGTCTCGGCCCCGTCTCTGGCATCGTGACAAAGATTCCATTCTTTGGCCACGAGATGCATTCGGCTGTGCCCGTGGAAGCCGTTGCGAAGGCGGCGGTCCTGAGTGCGATGGGCCCCGTAGAAGGCTGCACGCTGGATACCACCAGCATGTTGGCGCTCGCAGAGTCGTTCCATCACACATTCCACGATACGTGAAGTGAGTGTAGCGATCAAACGTAGTCGAACGGGTCGTAGCGAGTTCCCAAATTAAACGGAAGGCTTACCAACTTTCTTCCGTGGTATTTTATTCGTACTGCCTACCTGAGTGCCATCGCTTGTGCTGTATACTTCATCCCAACAACGCCAAACTTCTTCTTTTTCTCTTCGGCATCGAGCCGCCTCTGCTCCAAGTCGCTTGTGCGATCTTTCCAGTAGCGGTCTTTGTGTTTCTCTGTCTGTTTCGCGAGTTCTTGCTGCAGCGCCTTCGTCTCACCGTCATTCGCTGCCGCAGCGTGTTGGGCCGTAAGCTCATCGAGCGTTTGCACCCATAAATCTCGAACCGCAGTCGTCGATGCTGTTAGCTCCAGCAGTTTCTGGCCGCCCGTTCCGAGAACGACCAAATCAGTGTTGCCTGCAATCATGGTTCATTGTTCGTCAGGAATATGCTGCATTCCGAGACACAGTATCATCACATCATCACACAGTACGCACCACTCGAACACACTTTACCGATGCGGCCAAGTGCAACCTCCTCGAGCTTGTTTGTGCCCGCGGGTGTGATTCGCCACTGCAGCCGCGTCGCCGTCGCATTGAGCTGCAGGTAGATCGATTCGGTCTTGCTCAGCACGCCGCCCAGGTATGGCGTCTTCTTCTTGAAGTCGTTGCCCTCGATGAGCAGTTCCTGTCGTTGCCGCATCTCATAGTCACCACCGCCGCAGCATAGGTTGCCCATGGTAGCGTCCACGGTTTAATGACGTAGGCACTGTAGCTATCCACGCTTCAATTCGTGTGCATTTTCGGGACTGGATAAGAAACGAAGCAGCGAGTTTTGTCGACTCAGACACAGACTCAGATTGACGTTCACTTCAACATCACTAAACACGATACATTGGACACCAAAGCACGGTATGTTGTTATGTTGCTGCAGTTGCCCATACACCCATCCCGTCGAAACCCGTTGAAGTTGCCGCAGGTGAGAACAGCTCGTCCCAGAGGGACTCTCACAAACCTCATCAACCGCGGACCATGGAATCCACTCCTGCGCATCCCCGCGACGTCTCGGACGCGATGGAGAAGCTCTTTACGACCGAGACATGCGCGCTGCCTCCTCTTCCTCCTCCTCTTTCGCCACCCCCTCTTCTCTCACCACCCCCTCCTCCCTCCGTGTCTCCTCTTCCAGTGTCTCTTGCTGCCTCTTTCTCCCGCGGACGTGTCATGCCACTCTCCGCCCGCCCACAGCCACCATCGCCTTTGCGCCACGCAAACGCCCTCAACAATGCGGCGCTGCAGTCCTCGCTCGTGGACGGCGACACCTCTGGTGGTTACTCTCGCGCTGCTGCGGCCTCAAGGAACCGATTTTTCGCATCGCCATCAGCGTCAGCAGCGTCCGCGCACCAGCGCCAGCACCACCAAAAGATCGTGATCATCGTCGTGAACGTGCTTCCGCTCGTGTTTGAGCGCAACGCCGCCGACTCGGGATGGGACGTCGAGTGGAGTTCGAGCGCCACGAGTCTGTTCTACCGCAACCTCGTGGCCACTACCGGCCGCTTCCGCCCGCTATTCCTCGGTTGTCCAGAAGTGTTTATTGCCCGCAATGAAGAAGCCGTTGTCGAAAAGCAGCTGCGTGCGTTCGACTGTGTGCCCGTGTTTCTCGACCCCGAGGTCGCGCACCGCTACTTCCAGGGCTTCTGCAAAGGCGTGCTATGGCCCGTCTTTCACAACGTCGTCGACGTCTACAACTCGGCTCAACTTGCTCTCGATAATGTCAATGCCGACACGAAGAAGCGGCTTGCAGAAAGCGATGCGCGCGGGGCGCCAGTGCCACCGGTGTCGCCCAAGAAACCAGCCTGGTGCGATCCAGCGTCGTGGAATCCCGCCGCGCAGGACGCATGCTGGAGCGACTACTGCAACGTTAATCGCACGTTTGCACGACGAGTCATTGAGAGTTACCACGACGGCTATATGGTCTGGATCCACGACTTCCCATTCCTCATGCTGCCGTCGTACCTATTGCGCAAGTTACGGTCGGCGATGATCGCGACGTACCTCCATGTCCCCTTCCCTTCTAGCGAGATCTTTCGCTGCCTCGCCATGCGAACCGAGATCCTTCGCGCGATGCTGTGTGCGGACCACATTGGCTTTCTCATTTTCGAGCATGCTCGGCACTTCCTCACCAGCTGCAAGCGCCTGCTCGGGCTCAACTATAAGGCGAGTGCGAACGGCATGCTCGAAGTGGAATACAACGGACGCCAAGTAAGCATTTCGTGTTCGCATATTGAACCAGACGTGACGTACTTGCACACGATTCTCGACCAGCACCACACGGATCGCCACGACGCTGCCCACCAATTCCGCAAGCGCATCGGAAAGTTTATCTACCACCCCACGACCAAGCAGCGCAAGTTTGTGATCACGTCGGTCGATCGGCTAGAGGGATTGAGCGCCTTGCCGCTGAAGCTGCGCGCGTTCGATCGCTTTCTCGCGTCACACCCATCGAAACGAGACTCGATCGTGTTGATCCAAATCGGCATTACGCTCGACTCAAGACCAAACGACTACCACCAGACAAGAGACTATGTCCAACGATTTGTCACGGAGATTAACAAACGCTACAGCACAGGGTCGAGTGAAAGCGAGCAGGTGGTCTATTTTGAAGAAAAAGCCAAGACTACGTGTGCCGAACGCATGCATCTGTGGCGAATGAGTGACGCGTATCTCGATACATGCGTTCGATTTGGCCTCTCGTTATTACCGTTCGAATACCTCGTAGCGCAGCACCGGAACCTCGAGCAAGCGAGCGACAAAGACGCAGTTCACCAATGTGGCGCCATGATTGTCTCCGAGTTTGCGTCGTACAGTCGCATCCTTAACGGCTGCGTGCTCGTGAACCCGTGGAAGACGGACGATATCGTGAACGCGCTCGTTAAAGCAACCGAGATGCAGTACTATGAGAAACTGAATCGCTTCCAGCTCAATTATAAATTCCTCGAGCTGAACGCGCAAACGCGGTGGGCAGATCGACTACTAGCGGATTTCGAAGTCCTCGAACAGAAGAAACAGCACACAGCCGAGTCGCGCGACACCGTCGAAGTTGGTTTTGGGTTTGATTACCGCGTGATGCAGTTCACGTCCGGTTTTGTGAAACTGGACATTGATGAAGTCGTCAGTACAAGCTCAAACTGCTCCCGTCGTCTTTTCATGTTTGACTACGGTGGTACGCTAAGCTGGACAACAAGCATCCTGGAAGAAGATAGCGCAGCCCGTCACTATCAGCAATACGGAGACACTCGTCGGTTTAACTGCGATGACCAGAATCTTCAAAGCGCTGCGTTTGGGCAAGAAGTAATCCGCTACATCGATGGTCAAGTTCGCACGCCACTTTCAGCCGAAGCGCGCGAAAATATTCAGACACTTTGTGCAGATCCTCAGAATATCGTCTTCATTTTAAGCACGGGTCGTCGCGCAGAGCTCGATGCGGAATTTGGCTCGACACCCAACCTCCATCTCGTTGCAGATAACGGCTTGTTCGTGAAGAAATCTACTCGCGAAAACGAAGCCGCATCGACATCGTGGGAGTGTATATGTGATCCGAGTGCTATGCGCATGGAGTGGAAGGCAGATGTCCGGCGCATTATGTTGTCGTACACCTCACGCACAAACGGCGCATTCCTGATCGAGGGTGAAGCCTCACTGTTGTACGATTACCGCAGCAGTGATCCTGAGTATGGCGAGATTCAAGCTTTAGAGCTGTATGAGCAGCTCCGTCAAGTACTTAAGGTATCTCTATCCGATCGATTTGAAGGGAGGAACGCACCGCAGTTACTGAATTGTTTTTGTAGAAAGGAGAAGCAACTATTCGCCGAGCCAAAGGCTTCGTCGAGGTCCATCAATTTGGGGTCAGCAAAGCGGTCGCAGTTTCGCTGATCGTTCATCATCTGAGAAACCGCGTTGGCACGCCCGATTTTTCGTTTTATGCAGGCGATGACGAATCCGATGAATTGGCATTCAAAGGTATGTACTTGAGTTGTCTGCTCAATCCATGCTTGCGCCGAGATTCCATTGCCGTGTTTCGTTTATGATAGCTCTCCAAGATGGATTCAGTGGCACGAAAGGCTCTTCAGCGATCATGTACACGTGTACGGTGGGCATGAAGCCAAGCTCGGCAAAGTATTACGTGGTACGTAAATATTTACGGGATTTTGAAGTTAGCCGCTCACTACACAGTATTGGTATACCCACAGGACAGTGTAACAGACGTGCTCGCGTTGGTCCATGCAATCGCCGTCAGGGTACGTGTGGTGGATTGGCGCCGTTGTAGGCCGGGCTTGTACTGATGCGCATCCGACGACTTATGCGAAACAGCTCCGTTTAAAGGACCACCGTGGTGGTGCGTCCTCCTTTCTCAGCAAGGGATATCTCGATCGTTTCATGGCTGTGGACTCTCCCCTCGTGGACGCCGAGTTTCTGCTCAAATTATCGGTCGAAGCACAAGGGGGAGACGAGTTGTCGACGGAGATGGTTATCCCGGCCAGCTCCACGTTTGTGAGCAGCGAAGTGATATCGTCATTCACTACCACTGCCTCGACCAACGGCCACTGGTGGCTGAGTTCGTGGACGTCGAGCGAGTGGCTCGCGCTGGGTGCCGGCATTGCCGTTGGCGTCGTTGCTGGCACGGTGTTGTCCACGGTGGCAGTGCGTCCAATTGCGCAACGCCGAGCCACTCGCCTTGCAGCAATGACGGGCTGGCTCGCGAGCCAACTTCAACATGTAACGGACACGAGTTTCTAACATTTCCATGAAACAGATAGTAAGTGTTACAAACAAGATACGAACTGCGGCAGAGGCGGCGTCGCTTCGTCGGTGGAAAGAAAAGAGAACGAAGAGGTCGGACGACGCGTGCTAGACGCACGGAAGCCGACGGAATGACGCGCTCGGCCCACGCGACCTCATCCCCACCGCGCGTGCTGCACGACTCTGGGGACATGAACGACATGACGGCGGCAGTAGAAAACAATAGTAGAAGAGACCGCGGCCACACGCGGCCTGCCCGAGAGCGCGACGCGCTGCTTGCCGGACGGACCGACCGCGAATTGTATGTGCTATTTTGCGTCGTTCTTAGTCGCGAACGACAATCCTGACCATGTGGTATGGATATGTGTTTCCCACATTATAGTGCGACGTTCTGTTCGATCTCGCTTACGAGCGAGCCGCGCGGCAGTAAAAGCGCGATCGAAGAAGCCGCACGGCTCCAGCACCAATATCTACAGGGGGATCGCGAGCTGCCGGGGCTGCTGAACCGGCTGCGACGCGCGCAAACGCGTGGCGGCCCAGACGTCTCGCAAACGACTGACGGGGACGCGGCTACAGGATGCTGCGGTGGGATTGGCGCCGGTATGCTAGCGATGTGGACAACAACGGTGTGTGTAGTGCGAACGTTCCAGCGACTGCGACTATATGCGCTCCTCTGTCTCGCGCTCTTCTTTGCGGGAATCGCAGGCGTTGTTTGGGCCGTCATTATAACCGCCGACGCCGACTGGTACCTCTTTCTCGGTGCGCTCGTTTCGTTCGCGTTCTCGTTGATCGTGATCATCTGCTATGCTGAGAGCCGTGCCGTGCGCGGCCATCCAAACCCGCTCATTCTCAGCAAGAGCTTTGTCGACCTACTGCTGGCGCTGCTGTATATGTTCGAGTATGCGGCGACGCAGTATGCAAAGCCGCCCGTGGCGCTGCCCGTTCGGATCGCCGCCGTGACGCAGGCGCTGCTTGTGTGCGGTGAATTTTGGTTCTTTGCGATGCCCATTGACATGGTGCAGTCCATTACAAATCCGTTCACGTCGTACGCGTACAACAACCGTGTCTACTGGTTTTATTCCGTGCTCAGCGGGGCTGTCTGCGGCGTCGCACTGTGGGCCATGGACGTGAATTCGTCCTCGGAGGAAGAGCCTGTTGGACGGTATTTTTGGTTCCACGAGAACACGGACCGGCCGAACGCTTGGTGGCACCACTGGCTCTCGTACCACATGTGGGTGCTCGTGTACCTCGTGTTTGCGACCGTATCGGTCATCTACGTGAAGCGGCGGCTCAAGCGTGGCCTCGAAGAGACGTTTGACGTGCGTCGCCGCGTGCTCTCGAGCGGACTGCTGACGTGCTGGATCTACATCACGTGGTCGCTCGTCGTACTCGCGCTGTTTGTGGTGACCAACCTCCCCCTCGTCCAGCAAACCCTCCAACCAGAAGTGTTTGAAGACCTCGTGAACGTCAGTGCGTTTTTGCATTCGGCGCGTGGTGGGCTCAACATTATCGTGTGGCTCGTGATTAACAGCTCGAGTCTCCATGCCGTGTGCTTTCGCTCGGCAACGCGCAAAACGCGTGACATGACCCAGTCGGCGACGATGTCGACGAGCTCGTCGCTCTCGCCGTCCGAACCACGCAGTACTTTTATGGGCGAACTCGGCAATGAAGACGAAGAAGAGGCGCTGATCAACAAACCTGAGCTCAACACCTCCCTCCGCAAGCAGATGATTCAGATGGCTACTACGGGAATCATTGAGTCGGTCGAGCACTACCATCGCCTGCACCGCCGCATTGCGTCCAATCAGACATTTCATCTCGACTGGCAGCGGTCGCCGCAGTATGCGCGCGACGTTCAGCAACTCAGTGCGTCCATGTCCCTGAGCAAAGTCGTCGCGACGCGCAACTCGACAATCCGCGTCGTGGAAGCCGACGACGACGGCGCAGCGTCGAGCTTGCCGTCGTTTCTGCCCTTGCGCATGCGCGAAATGCAGTTTTACGATTTCCAGCCGCGCGTGTTTGCGTCGATCCGCCAGCTCCACGGCATCCAAGACGTCGAGTACATTTACGCGTTCCGCTCCACCATGAACGAACGCATGAGCGAAGGACGCAGCGGCGCGTTCGTGTTTACGACCAGCGACCGCAAGTACATTGTCAAGAGCACAACGGCGGCTGAGAAGACTGTATTGCTCGGGCTGCTGCCGTCGTATGTGCGGTACCTCAAATGGAACCCGCGGTCACTGCTGCCCAAGTTTTTCGGCTTCCACGCCATGAAAATGTACGGCCAAGTGTTTTACTTTGTGGTGATGGGCAACGTCCTGAACACAAATGAAGTGATCCACCGGCGCTACGACATCAAGGGTTCGTGGGTCGATCGCAACGCCCCAGCGTGCGTCCTTGGCGAACGCTACCGCTGTTCCAAGTGCAATCGCTTTTTCACGTTCGGCGTCAACAGTGGTCGCGGCTCGACGCCCTGCGAGCCGATTGGCTCGGAGCACTATCCGGACATCACGCTGCGCGACAACGATCTCAAGAAGCGGATTAAGTTGGAGTCCGACACGGCCTTGCAGCTAGTAAAGCAGCTCACGAGAGACAGCAACTTTTTAGCGAGCATGGGGATCATGGACTACAGCCTCTTGGTCGGTGCGCACTATTCGCACTTCACAATCACATCCGACCGTCGCGACCTGAAGAAGAAACCCAGTGAGCTGAGCGGGATGGGGACGAGAGCCGCAGAGGTGCGGGCGCTCTCGCAAGGCGGCGATAGGAACGAGGATCGTGACGCGCATCCCGTGTCGGAAGAGAGACCGGCAACGGTCGGAGACAACATCGAGTCCAGTGGCTACGTTCATAATTTGTGCGACAGCAACCTTGAACACGATGAAGAAGACAGCGACAGTGGCCGCAGCAGAGATGGCGAGCATGAAGAGTCAGTCACGACAGCCAGCGCCAGTGGCGAGATCCCGCGGGGGGCAGCGTGTTCTGGCCGTCACCACCATCGCTATCAAGCCCACCAAGTGTCGGGTCCAAGCACGTATTACTTTGGACTGGTCGATATTCTGCAAAAATGGACGCTGTCCAAGCAGACCGAGCGCGCGTACAAAGTCCACATACTGCGCAAGGCGCGACGCGGCGTGTCGGCCGTACACCCCAAGGCTTACGCCGCGAGGTTCCAACAGAAAATGCACCAGCTCTTTATGACGACGCCTGTGCACTGGCTCCACCAGTCGCAGTCGATTCGCGACGGTGCGCCTCGCCCATCAATTCTCGCGCACGACGACGACGAAGAAGAGGACGTGGGAGGTCCGGGACTTCCGCCTGTGTAAGGAGAGCACATGCCGGGGTGCGTTCATAATACATGGGGTAATTTGAGGAGACAAGTGAGGATCGCCAAAAATACTCGGTTCTGTAGCTTCAAACTATGTTGTTTAAGGACCGTGCGGCTGCGCGATCGAGTGCTCGTGGGGTCTGGCGACTTCGTCATGCTGCCGCCTCTTAACCAGATCGTGGAGAATCGCGCAGCCGCCGACGATCTGGTCCTAGGTCCGCATCGGGATGGGTTGCAGCGACCAATCGCACCGACAGGATCCGCGTCTGTATCGCCTTTTCGTTCAACCAATGCAGCGCGTCGTGTATCCGCCGCCAAACCTCCATCCGCAGCGACCGCAACAACGTTCTCATCGCCGCGCCGAACCAGTTCATACCGCACCGCCTCGTCGTTGGTCCCTGCTGCGACAATGCTGAGGAACCCACGCGACCCACAGGAACTCATACCAGGTACCAAGACCGCGATCGAGACCGTGAGTCGCATCCCGCGCGAGTTTTTCGTCATGGAAACGCACGCCGTGCTGCCACAAAATCAGTACCCACCGACGCAGTACCAGTCGGCGTTTGTCGGTGCCGGCGCGTGGGAGACGGTCGTTTTCCCAGCGCTCACGCCCCACACGCGGCAGCAAGTATTGTGTCTGCGGCACGCGCTCGAGACAATGCGAGCTGGTGTGGTTGAGGCAGCATCGTTACCATTGTCGTCGATCAAGGAAGCCACAACGCTTGCCGTCGACTACACCGAGAAGGAGTGGGCACTCCACTCGATCTGCTTCCACGAACTTGCGCGACAGATCAAGTTCATCTGCCGCGAACAGAGCGAATTGCTGTTTGAGATCCAAGTGGCGTATGATGCAACGGTTGCGCGGCTTGCGACGCTCCTCCGGCAGCTGCAGCAGCAGCACGAGGCCGACCAGACGTTGATTGCAAAACGGCAGGAAGAGCAGCGAGTTGCCGAGGAAGACGCCGACCAGTGGCGACAGCAAGCAATGGACAATCGTCGAAGCAACACCTACAGTACCAGTGTGAGCGTATGCCCATGCGGACGCAGCGAGCGTGTGGGCACAAGTGATCAGTGGACACGCCGGCCACAGCACGATGGCGATGACAACGAGGACGATGACAAGGACAGAAAAAGTGACGATGACGATGACGCTGCGTGGCGCGCCTTCCAGCGGCAGCGACGGTTGCGCATACAGCGATTTGCAGAAGACGAAGACGGCGATTCGGAAGGCGGCGGCAGTGGTCGGCTGTGGCGCGCGTCGATTGTTGAGGAGAACACCGCGGCTGCGCGCGTTCAACAGGCGTTCGCCAAGTACCAGCAGCGCAAAGAGGCCCACCGCACGCTTCAGCGGCAAGAGAAGCGCGGTGCCGTGCTCGACATTCAGCGTTCCTATCGTGGGTACCGCGAGCGCAAGCGCGCAGTCCACCATCGCGCTGTCATGTCGACGATCCTCATGCGGCGCCAACAAATCGCAGCCGTCGAGTTGCTCCAGATGAACGTGCGTGCCTATTTGATCAAGATGCGGCGAGCTGAAAAGCACAAAGGCCGCGGCAGCGGCAGTGATGAACAGGCGGCAGCTGATGCGTTGATGGTCGAGGCCGAGCGAGAGGTGGCAGCAGCAACGGTGGCCACATCGGCGACGGCAGTCCAGGACACTTCTACTCTGAATATGCTGAAGGATGATAGAGACGCCACGGTACCGTCCGCAGCAGAGGCAGCAGCCGCCGACCGCTTTGCACAGCTGTTGAATGGCATGAGTGAACTGGCGGCGGCCTTTGCGCTTCTCCACTCGCGTCGTCGCTACGCCAAGGTGATTAAACACACGATGATAACGGCGGAAGCCGGAGGTAAATCAGCAGTGGCAGTGGCAGTACCACTGACCCCGACAGAAGCACGAGCACTCGATGACGGTACGTCTGGCACGGTAAATAGGTCGTTGAAATTTGAAGGGGCGGAGGATGCTGCCGCCGAGCGCGAGTTGCTGGACGCGACGCTCCGCAGCGCCGAGGACCTCATGCTCTCGTTCCGAACAGTCATATGCGAACTGCGGAATAGTGACGCGCTTATCGACGATGGTCTCACGAAGGCAACGTCTACAACCACGCTTCCTTTGGCAGGCAGCGACAGCCGTAATGGCAGTAGAACCGAAACTCCACGCGACGAGGCGGTGTCACAGATAGACCCATTCGGATCGGCCACTTTTCTGTTCCTGGACGACGATGTGGACGGCTTTGCGACCACAGCGTTGTCGTCGCCTCGTCTCCACGTCACGGAGAAAAAGGACTACAAGAACCCGTCCGATGACGACGACGACGACAGCGACGCCACGCACTTGGACGATGTGCTGTGGCAGGCGTCCGTGTACACGCCACGCTCGCGCGTCGAAACAGAAAACGACGAGGAGAACTCGACCCGACAGCTGCTCCTGCGCAAGCTGCTGGCGTCGCGCGACCAGCAAAAGCGGTACGCATCGCTCAAACAGTTTATTGTCGACATTTACGACACGATTGTGGGGCATTTGCGTGAGTTGCCGCGCGCACGGCTTCACAAACTGGTGCAGATCCACGCCAGTCTTGCGCTGTCAATTGCCGACGGCCAGCGGCTCTTGCGCGGTCGCCGGGTTTCAACGACCACGACCAGCTCTACGACAGCGAGTGAGTACGAGCCGGTGCGTGCGTTTGTCGGGCACATCGACTTGCAGACGCTGATCCATGACCACTTTCACTGCCACGTCGGACTGAAACACCTCGTTGACGCGGCGACGCAGCGCGTCGAGGAGGATTTGCGGCAGTTCAGGGGCATTGATCCGGACGTCGAGCGGTTTCACGCGTACCTTACACACGACCGCTCGCTCGACGACCTTGTGTTCTTTTGTCTCTGTCGGCTCTTGGGGCGCGACACCATGGGCAATAGTCGCCAGCCCGTGTTCCACAGCACCACACTACGGGAGGTCGTCAACGTGACGAGTGCGATGGAGATCGCCACAGCGTTTTTTCACGCCTGTGGAAATGACGCGTCCATGATGGAGACCGACGCGTTTGTGATTGAGCCGACAAACGAAATCTACACTCAGCACTTGCCGTCCAGTGGACTACATCAACTGGAAGTGCTTCTGCGCGATTTTGTCTCGTCGGTCGACAGCGACAGCGAAGGGGATGCCTTCTCCTTCCTGCACCTCGACCAGCACATGCGGGCAACCAACTCCAACCACTTTCACGCGCCAAAGTACAACGCCCACGCCGCGCGGAGTCCGCTGCGGCAGCCGCCGGCGTCCACGTCCTCTTCTTCTTCCACTTCCGCCTCGTCATCGTCGTGGATGTTCTTTACCGAGTTGGTGGATCTGCTGCGTCGCTACCGCTCGGTTGCGCGTCACTTTCACGCTTTTGTCCACTGGACCTACGAGCTCTTTCACGATTCTTTTCGCGAACAGCGACAGCAGCTCCTGGATACGACCGCAATCACCGCCGCTGCATCGGGCACACCACTGTTAGAGGAAGCTGCATTCGTTCAGATGCTGCTGCCATACTCGCTAGGCGCTGGCGATCGCGAGCTACGCAATGTTTTCCACAATGCACTCAAGCAGCGGCAGCTCCAGCGGTTCATGCCCGTGCGCGTGTTTGTCTCAGTCGTGCTTGTGCTAGTGCGCAACGGTCTCCTCAGCATCACGAGCTACCAGCCGCTCCAGCAATCCGTGGCGGCCAGCCGGACCAAGCCATCGGCTATTCGGACGGCAGGCGGGTCGTATCTGGGCACCCACCGCCGCCACCGCGAAGAGAAACAGTGGCTTGAGCTTGCTCTCCAGTGGCGCGCGCAGGAACAGCGGTTCGATGCGACCGTCAAACGCCTTTGCGCGGCCGCTGGTGGTGGAGACCACACGGTCGCAGCATCGCGGCTGTTGCAGTGGCGCAATGAACTGTACGAGCACTTTATGCAGCGCACTGGTCGCGAGAGTCTGCAGCGCGCCAAAGCGTTGAGCGAATTGCTGTTGAAAGCAACGGCCAGACATGAAGGAGAGGAAGAGGAGGAGGAGGAGCATGAGCGTACCGCTTTTGTGAACGTCCCCGAGACCGAGGAAGGAGATGGCGAAGAATCGTTACGGAACAGAGACTACGCCGGTGCGGCTGCGGCCGTGGGCTCACCCTGGGTTACGGGCGATGCGGACACCCATAACAGCGAAATTTAATACATAGCTACAGTATTAGTTTTTCACTAATGTGTCTTTTCGGTCCCGTCCTGGCTTTGGCGTTTTGACGATACAAAGGAAAAAGGAGACCGTGAGAAAAAGCATGCTGGGCGACGATAATCAACGGGGTGTGTCTGGAAGATTGTATGCGAGAAGAACATCAGATGGTGGTGGTGACGGCCGTGTGTCCTTAGCGGATATGAGTCCAATGTATCGATATGACCACCGTCTCTCAGCACTGCAGACCGAGACCATCGCATCAATCGACGACACCAACCAGCAAATAACCGACGAATTCGATATCGAGCGTGGCCGAGCCGTTATGGCAACGCGCGAGGCGACCGAGCGTCGGCTGCGGCTTCAGTCCGATCACCTGCGGCGGTTTCACCATCAGATCTGTCTGCGCGTCAACGAGCGCGTGCTGCAGCAGCGCGCGCTCCAGCAGTCGCGCGACAAGCGAATCGTACGTGGTTCTTAACTGCCTCTTTAGTGGAGACTTTAGACCCAATGGCGAGTTCTATGGGGTGGGTAGGATGCCAAGCTAGCGCGGCTGCTTCAGCTGCCCTCGGCGCCGGATATCAATGGTGATTCATCGGCATCGGACACGATGACGGCACCTGTGCCTCGCTCACTGCATCTCAGTCGAACTTCCCACATGGAGTCAATACTGAAGACCAAGAGAGACCAACTGAAGGTACGATAGACATCTTAGTGAGGAGAGAAAACTGGTAGCGAGCTGACGGAGTGCAATACGATTCTCAGGGCTACAATGCAACGCTGTCGCTGGTGGGAGCGATCGTGCGCAGTGACGCACAGGCGCGCGAGACGCTGTTAGTGTCCACGCGCGTGCCTCGGGTGCGCGAGTCCCGCAGCTGCGAAGCCGACGTACTCGACGAGGCGGATGAGAACGAGGGCAATCAAGTCAACGACGGAAACGGCGACCACCGCGAGCGAGGCGACGTCGCGCTCCCATCTAAACAGGTGCGGTTCATGACTACAGAGCCCTGCACATAGAGAGTGACGCTGAGCGTGTGTGTGTATCCTCAGCGAGTGGAGTTGTATGCGGCTGTGCGGCGACGGTATATGGCGATGGAACGCGAGCGCGTGCAGCAGCGAGGGCGAGACCTGGGAGTCCGGTCTAGTGATGGAAAACACACCACGAAGCTCCTGACCAAGAAAGGCACGAGCCAAAGCAACATCAGACCCACTGGCGACGAACGGCGAATCGATGCGCACGTGAAAATGTACGTTTGAAGGGAACAATGAGGGTGATCCGATAGAATAACTAACACGGCTACTACTGACAAACGCAGCGTGGATGCGTCCAAAGGCTGCGACGCGAACTTGCAGCGGCAAGCGGCGCGCACGTCGTCGACACCGTGGAGGTGAGTGAAGCTAGTCTTTTGAAATTCTCTGACTGGATCATCGCTCTGATCACAATGTGTCTAATAGAAATTCGCCGGCGCAACCACTGCCGCCATCGTCTACGTCAAACCCCAAGGCAACGACCCATGAGCGATTCCTCACCGCGCTCCAGGCGCAGCTCGGCACGCCGGCACTATGTTCCTGTGGCGGTCGCATGGGCCGCGTCGAATGCGCCAACAACTGCGAGTTCTATCGCCAACCGAAACGCAAAGAGCGCGCCGCGGCGTCTGTCTGCAAACAGCACGAGACCAGAGCTTGACATAAACACAGTTTGTATTTGGACGCGTCTTCACGCAACTAGACCGTCATGATCACTTCGCCGTCGGCGTCGACGTCGTCGGCTTGCAACCCATTGCCCACGAGCACCGACCACACGTCGTTCCACGCTCCACTGGCTGACCGCGGTGGCGTCAACCGGCGCGATCGCGGCGCCGTCGCGTCGAGTTGCAGCGTTGCGATCGATTCGCTGGGCTCAGTCGTCATGCCGGCCGTCTCCTTCCTGGATGGCACCGACGCTTCTGTGACTGACGCATAGATCGGTGACGATCGTTCGTTGTGCTTTATTGGTATTTCCGTATCGATACTGCGGCGTTGCTGTTGCTGTTGCGGCAGTGTCAGTGGTGGTCGTGATTGTGGTTGTGGCTGTACCTTGGTGTGATTCATGGTGGCGTGGTGTTAGTGAGCTCAACAAGGGCAAAGTCGGTCGTTTGCCAACGCACCTCCATCGATCGAATTTGCCGCTTGAGTTCGTGGATCTGCTGCTGCTGTATCCGCATGTGGTCCTCGGCGTCTTCCAACTGGCGCCGCACTATGTTCTTTTCCTGAAGTATCAAGCAATCACCCACCCTGAGTCCTCTACACTCGGTCTCTCGAGATCATACAAAAACATCCAGTACCTCTCGCAGCTTGCGAATATAATCGAGCACCGTGCGTTCTTCTCCGAGCTTGCGGATCTCCTGTGCTTCCACCACGAGCGTTTCGATCGTGGTCTTGAGCTGGCGAATCAGCAAATCCTTTTCTTCGAGTTGCAGTGTATGCTTGCGCCTGACGGCTGCGAGCATATCGATCTCTGTCGCTGCTGAGGACGCTGCGCTGTCTTGCGCCTCTATCGCAGGATCGACATGGCTCTTGCTGTTGTCTCGCTCGGTCTTGGCACTAACCTCCACCAATCGCTCTTCGTGACGCGTGAGCAGCTCACGAATCTCGGTTGAAGTAACCAGATCCACTGGCGTCATGTCCTTGCAAAAGCCGCCCGTTCCTGTACATCGTGGATCGGCACCGTGGGATAGCAGCAACCGCACAAACTCGAGCTTGCCGTCGCGACACGCAATGTGTAGTGGCGTCGCACCCTCGATATTCGCGTGGTTCACAAGCGTCGCCGCTGCAGCGTGTTCGTGCTCCAAGAGGAATCGACATACAGCGAGGGCACGGCACGTGACGGCCCAGTGGAGAAGCGTGTTACCCATGGCAACGCCATCTGTCACGTCCATTGGCACGCCTGCCGCGAGCAACTCGGCGACACCCTGTGCATTGTCCATGGCGACTTGCTGCACAGCAAACTGGTGAAACACAAACACAAGGTCCTGCGCCTGAGCCTCGACCGCCAGCGCATACGCCGTGCATTTTTTCTTCCCACTAGCAATCGTCTCTATGCTTTCGATATGTGGCGGAAAGCCTGCGGCAAGCAGCACGCGCACTGCATCTGTCTTGTGGTGCACGACCGCCACGTGGAGCGGCGTGCGCCCTGTGGCGGCGTCGACGATGTGGGCGAGATCGATTCGGCCGTCGCTGTGGTCAGCCAGCGCCTTGATGACGTCCGAGCGTCCGTGCTCTGCCGCGAGAAAGAAACCGTCGGCGGCCTCGCGCGTCGCCGCGGTCGCTTCGCCCGTTGCCGCGGCAGTCGAGCGCATGCTCATCTCACAAATGGGCGATCTCCGATCCGATCTGAGACCGTGGTATGACAAGAGATGACTTGGAGCGTTCGGATTGGCTGAAACAAACTATTTTATCCAACAGGTGACGATTATTTTAACATGGCTACATTTTCAGGCCGAAAAGATGTGGGAACACCATGCGGATCAAGATACACTAGGGCGATCGGTGGGATCGGATGACGACATAATTTAGATACAAGACGCGACGCGTCGTAGTTGTTTTTCAGCGGCGCTTGAGCAGCTCAAAGACGAGGTCGACGTTCGTGCGGCCCATTTCTTCGAACGCTGCGGTCTTGGTCACTGCGTCAAAGTTGTTAAGCATAAAGGCAATACACTGGTCGCGCAGCACGGACGCATTGTGGAGATCGGCTGCGTGTAGGATCGTCGCCGCGTTGTCGCTGCATAGCGACAGCAGCATTCGACGCTCGCAGATGCGCTTAAGACGATCCACGCCGTACTACAATCGCAACCACATCAGTCAGTCCTCGTTCAAGCCCTACAAAAGTCTGGACACCACTCACTCGGTCAGCGACCACAAACAGCTCCATGGCGCTTTCGACCGACACGTCAATGTCGTCGCTGTACAAATACCCAAGAAACGACAAGAAAATCGGACGCCGCACGTCGTTCACGACGACTTCGCGCGCGCGACTCTCGAGCATTTCGCCATTGAGCATCGCTTTGAAGTAGCCGCACCGCATGCACAGAATCTTGTGCGCATAGATGGGGATGCCTTCGACTAGAAACCGATGACGACAGTGGGTGAATCACTTGGCACAGGATAAAAGCTGCCTATATTTGAACGTACCGACAAACGTGATGTCGCTCATGATCTCATTGTTCACAAGAAGCCGCAGGTCGGCAATCAGCGTGCTCTCTGGAATGTCCAACTCAAACTCGTCTTCGCCAAAGCGAAACTGCGTAAAGTCGTTGAGTCGACTGCTGCCGTCGTAGCCACCGAAAATGATGAGGCTCGAGTCGTAGACCGCAGCGACGTGGCAAAAGCGCTGGCCCGGCGGCGGTCCCTTGGACGTGATGGCCTGCCACGTGCTCCCCTCCGAAGGGGCTGTGCTCACAAGCAAGGGTCAGAAACGTCACACAGAAAGTTACGTATAAAACGTACCCATATTGAGCTCATGAAAGTCGTTCATAGCGGTGCCGCTGCTGCCACCGAAAACGTACATCGAGTGGGAGTGGATAATGGCGACGTGACTGTCGCGTGGGATCGGCGCAATTCCTTCGGCGACAAGTGTCGACCACGTGCGAAGCGCTGTGGCATATAAATCGACAGTGATAAGTTTTTTTACTCAGACAAGGTATGACCAGATCACGTACCAAAGTCAAACACCTGGACGTCGTTGAGATGACGCGAACCGTCGTGTCCACCAAAAAGAATGCAGCTGTTCTTGAACACAACCAGCGACGAGCGGTACCTGTAATCAGACTCCTACCGTGAGTACAACGAGTGGATGGATTAGATAGTGTATGGAGATCGCACCGCGGTCGAGGCACGCGACCCGTGGCACCGACCAGCGTCCACGTGCCCGTCTCGAAATTAAACTCGTGAAAGTCATTCTTGTAACTGCCGTCATAGCCCCCAAAGCAATACATTGACTTGTCTACACAGATAGCGATGGCGGAGTCATGAGTCATGGGCGAAGGGGAGAGAGTATGGAGAGAGAACGAGAGCGTACCGTAGACAACGGCCGAGTGACTATGGCGCGGCGTCGGTGCCATACCAGCGTTCACGACCACGAAATTCCACTTTTGCGTGACTAGGCATTTCCACACAACGCCCACGTGAGTCTATGTGCCCAGAACCGACCCCATGAAACCTCAAGTGCGTACGAAAGTTGTATTCCATAAAGTCGTTCACGCGTGAGCTGCCGTCAAATCCGGCAAACACATAGAACGAATCTTTGTAGACAACGCCGACGTGGCGGTCGCGCGGACTCGGTACAATCCCGGTCGCCGGCATCGTCGACCAGACTTTGCGCGTAAAGTTGAACTCGTAAAAGTCGTTGAGGCGGTTCGAGCCATCGTAGCCTAGAGAGAGCAAATTGGGCGTGAGGGTTCGAGGAAGAAGAGGCGAGAACTAACCAGCGCACCGCCAAAGATGTAGAGACAGTCCTTGCGCACGGCGCAAACGTGGAGCGCGCGGTAACAGGGTGCGGCCGCTGGGTTCTCGCACGGTACGTTGAACCACGAACGCGCAGGTGAGCTCATGGCGGGCGGCGAGCGGAAATGGATGCGGATGCTTCTTTCCGAGGGCGGCGGGCGACTGAAAAGTCGAAAGAAGGCAACCCGAGGTTCGTAACAGACAATAGTGCAAACAAATCTAATGGTTTAAGTGATTGCATTTGGCACTTCAACTTACGTCTTGTGCCGTTGGAGTCAATGCAGTACGTCCTGTCGCATGGTTCCGTGGAGATCCCCGCGAGCCTTACACGTGGTGCTGCTGGCCTGGAGCGATGACGCTGACGAAGGTGGTGTATCTGGGTAAAGTAATGCCATGATTCGGAAGTAGCCGTCGCTGGTGGCGTCGTGCTGTAGAGACTCGTTGAGTGGGTGGCACTGCAGGGACAACAATACAAGTGCACCAAGTTGCTCCACCCACTGGGAGGTTAATTGATCGTCACTCGCTCGCGCTATGGCCAAATTGTGGTGCGTGGCATGTTAAACGCATCATAACGACAACTCCATGACAAAAAGTGCATAGACTGCCAAAATCTTGTCACGCACTTCGCATCATGCAAGACAGCTTGTCTCTTACCAGTTAAACAAGAGAAACCTTGTCTTAGACAAGGTTTCTCTTGTTTGACTACTAAAATGTGAACAATAACGATACTTCCATGACAGAATGAGCATGTGGTAAATATCAGATCATACAGGTTTCTAACCATTCAAACTTGGATGTCAGGATTAAAACCTCGTCGAACGCAAGGTTTTTCGACCAAAATCCTTCTCTGGTCTCAGTTTTTCCCTCGTTTTTTTGTTGTTGCCCAGAGAGCTCAAAGTCGGACAGACCAACAGACGCGCAACACAACTCGCAGGTACCAAAATGGTGAGCTCCTTGCGCTCACTGCCTACGGATGTACGCTCCTTCTGACATGTCTCTGCGCTGTTGGTTCAGTCTGGAATTATTGGTGGTGGCAAGGGCGGCAAAGGCGGCAAGGGTGGCAAGGGCGTGACCTCCAAGAAGGCGCCGCAGTCGCGCTCGCAGCGCGCAGGTTTGCAGGTGAGTAAGCTTCGTCACGTTTGAGCGCGTTTGTGGTCGCAGTGGCATGCTCACAATTGCGTGTTGCTGTTGCAATTGTGTAGTTTCCCGTGGGGCGTATCCACCGATTTTTGAAGAAACGCGTGGCGAATAACCAGCGTGTCGGCGCGACTGCGGCTGTGTACGCTGCCGCCATCATGGAGTACCTGACTGCTGAAGTGCTGGAGCTCGCTGGCAACGCCTCGAAGGACCTCAAGGTAAAGCGCATTACACCGCGTCATCTGCAACTTGCGATCCGAGGAGACGAAGAGCTCGACTCGCTG
Organism: Pythium vanterpoolii; assembly: GCA_023334535.1. Taxonomy (NCBI): domain Eukaryota; phylum Oomycota; class Peronosporomycetes; order Pythiales; family Pythiaceae; genus Pythium; species Pythium vanterpoolii. The sequence continues at coordinate 26,590 of JAADVD010000218.1, read as the reverse complement.
ATCAAGGCGACTATTGCCGGCGGCGGTGTCATCCCGTACATTCACAAGTCTCTCATCAACAAACTCTCCAAGAAGAAACCGATTCAGTAAAGCGCTGGGTAGTCGGTCGTACGTGGGCATAAGTATGAGTACAGGTGGATAGTGTTTGGAATACCTTTGGTCTCACGGCGCATTGTCGGTGGCGCAACGTGGTGCAGGAAGCGCGGGAACGTTGCTCATGCCACCTGAGTAGTCACTATTACGGGGATACGATCCACTCGTGCAACCTTCGCGCGACCTGTACGCTGAGTTTCCCTTCCTGGTGGCGTGAAGGGGGAGAAGTGAATCCGCGATCCGATCACTTGGCGTGACGCCAACGGAGAGAGAGAGAGAGACGAAAATGGCGAGTGTGGACCCGTCGACGCCTGTCGCGGCGGGGGGATTCGCGCGCTACCTTCAGACGACCTGTGTGCCGTTGCTGGGCGAGTCATCGGCGCTGCTGGCCGCGTTTGAACGCGACCTCGCGCTGCCGGCGGCCGTCGCGGCGGTCGAGCAGTTTGCAAGCGATCCGGCCGTGCGCGTACTGCAAGTGCACGCTTTCCGAATCCTCGGATCCAGTGAAGTGAGCGACGCTGCCAGCGACCATAGCGTTTCGACGTCGTCGTATCGTCTGCGTGTGAACCTGGGCATTGAGTACGTTTCGTCGGGCAAGCAACGCGGTCACGACATTGTGTGTTTCATCAAGCGCACCGGCGCGGCGCTGGCGAGCGACGTGGCGCTTACGCAGCAGCTGCAAGTCATGACGCTCGGTCTGGGCAAGAAGAGCGATGCGGGAGCCAAGACGAGCGACGGATCGAGCGGTGCGACGACCGACGACGACGACGACGACAAAGGCGACCACGACGAAGACCTGCTCTCGGTTGTGTACAACTATGTCCATGAGTCGTTTGGACCGCTTGTGAACGAGTACTCGAAAGTGCACCAACCTCAGGCGGAAGTGACCAATCTGAACGAGAGCGCGCGCGGACTGCCAGCTATTCGACGCCGCATGAAGGAGCTCGAGCTGGCGTTGCTCCAGTATCAACAAAACATTGAGATCCCAGAGGTGAACCTCGTGTTCCACCCCGTGATCCAGCGGGCTGCTGAACTGGTGCGTCCAAAGTCGACTGCGGGCCGTTAACGGGAAATGACTGTGTAGATTGCTTATTTCTCACTATTGTCTCTGCAGGTCCGCGAAAAGGGAATTTTGATTGACAATATTGAAGATCTGGGGTTGGAAGAGAAGGTCAATGACGTGACATTCCTTAACGAAATCCAGGGTGGTGTCAACAAGTGGATCAAGGAGATTCAAAAAGTCACGCGACTAATCAGGTGCGTCCTCAGTCACGGATCAACCGCGATGGCGACCGTCACGTGACGTTTTGTCTCTGTTGAACAGCGAGCCATTACCCGGCACCACGACGCAAGAGATTAACTTTTGGTGTGACCTCCACCGCGCTCTCCTCGCGGCGCAATCCAAACTTAATTCGCCGGAAGTTGAGATCACATTGGCCGTGTTGAAACGGGCAAAACGATACCTGGCGACTATGACATTCAGCTCGGACCATGGTCTCGGGCCTGCTCTTCAGCGCGTTACGAGCGTGATGGCGTTGATGAAGGACTTTCCAATGAATTCGATTTTGTCGGCGACGGATATCTCCCAGCTTACTCAAGGCGTGGTCTCGGTGTTCACCCATTTGAAGAAGATTCGTGTTGCCGACGAGTACAAGCTGTCACGGCTGTTGCATCTTGTTGAGGTCATGTCGAGTGACCTCACGGAACAGATTGTGAGCTTGCTCCGCGGCTACAACCTCGTTCAAATGCCATTCGATCAGTTTGAGCACCTCGTTGCGCAGTGCAAGGAACTGTTCCTGACGTGGCATCGTCAAGTGGCGGCTCTGTATGAATTGGCGAAAGAGCTCTCCAAGCGTCGTGGTACCATGAACACCGACAAGCCTCCGCTCTTGTCGGAGCTTCAGATGGAGCATTCTTCTATTGAAGAGCGTTTGGCGGAATTGCAAGAATTTCGAGTCCAGCACGAGAAGCTTCGCCAAGTGATTGAACGCGTTCTCGGTAGCAACGTGGACTCCCGAAGTGATGTGAGCGATGACGCGCTGGTGGAAATCAATGCTGCGTACGCTCAGTTCAGCGGTATCAACCCGCTGGATGTCTCCGGCGAAGGGACAACTGCGTGGAAGAACCTGCGCAAGGCGTATGATCTGTGTATTGATCGTGTCGAAGGTCGCATCATCACGAGTCTGACGAAGCGTCTGAGTGCCACCACGAATGCGGATGAAATGTTTCGCGTGTTCTCGAAGTACAACGCGCTGTTTTTCCGGCCACGAATTCGCAGCGCAGTCCAGCAGTTCCAGATGCAGTTGATCGAGAACGTGAAAGAGGATGTCAGCAACTTGCAAGCAAAGTTCCGTGCGCACTACGCTTTGTCGGAAGCCTCGCGTATGAGCAAGCTGCGCGATATTCCGCCAATTGCCGGCGCAGTCATGTGGGCCAAGCAGATTGAACGCAAGTTGAAGATGCTGTTGACTCGTGTGGAAAGTGTGCTCGGCGTCGGTTGGGAGCAGCATGTCGAAGGCAAGGCGTTAAAGGTTGCTGCTGAAGCGTTTATGGCAAAGTTGAACCCTCAGCTGATTTTCGATCAGTGGGTGAACGAACTAGCGTCCATGCCAATCTTCGACATCAAAAACATTATCCTCAACATTGTGACTGAAGATACTGCACAAGGAGATCGAAAGAAGTTGGTGGTCGCGTTCAACCAACAGATTGTGACGCTGTTTAAGGAGGTTCGGAATCTCGAATGGTTGGGTTATCGTGTTCCGTTCACATTGAAGATGATTGCTGAAGATGCAAAGTCAAAGTACCCGTACGCGACATCGATGGATGCCAGTCTCAAAGCGTATGTCACCTCTTGCCATCGCATTCAGCCAGTGTTTGAACCACTGGCGGCGAATTTTGTCCGCGATGTCCGAGCAACGATTGGCAAAACATTCTCGAAGGGGAACGAAATGCGCTGGCATGCGGATGGGCTCGCCGAGTACGTGACCGACCTTGCAAACAAAGTGGAGCGCCTTCAGGATAAAGTTGAAGAACTTCTTATGAAAACGAGCGACATCGAAGAACTCTTTGACAGTATTCGTTCCAACAAAGAGACGAAGCCCGATGAGATCAAATCAACCTTGCAGAAGGCTCAAGCGCTGGTGGACGAATTAAATTTGGCAGGCTACGCGAACCTCAACGCTTTCGTGAAGAATCTCAACGGTTCGGTGTCGAAGATCCTTGCCACTAAGCTGGAAGTCGCTCTTCGGAACTGGATCGCTTGCTTCCAGAAGCAGTCGAACGAAAAAGCGCTTCAGTTGTCCCTGGAAACCGTCGGAATCACCATAACGACGCATCAAATCCTGCTAAAGAATCAGATGCTGTACCTGGAACCATCCATCGACGATGCAAGAACTCAGTGGATGCAACAGCTGCAAAGTCTTATCAATTCCCTCTGCGGGCTGCCGAAATTCCAAGCATCTTCGTATGAGAACGTCTACGGCCGTTCGACAATGTCTCTCCATTCGCCAGCGCGTCGACCAGGTAACACCAAGCGGCGAGATCTTACTTACAAAGAAGTGGTCGCCCTCTTGCCGGAAGGTTTGATCGTCGAAGCTTTCGGTGTTGTGGACACGAGTATCTCGGAGGTTGAAGAATATGTCGCAAGCTGGTTGCAGTATCAAGCGCTGTGGGACATGGACGCTCAGACAGCGATCAACTCTGTTGGCGAAGATCTTGGCAAGTGGCAACAGATTCTGATGGAGATTAAGAACGAGCGGAACAGCTTTGATGCTGTGCACAACACGAAGAGGTATGGTCCAATCACGATCAATTACCAACAAGTCCAAGCTCAGGTCAACGTGAAGTACGACGCGTGGCACAACGAATTCCTCGTCCATTTTGGAGATCTTTTGTGCAACCAGATCAATGCCTTCTACACGACCATCTCGACGAAGCGAGCACTTCTTGAGCAACATGCTTTGGAGGCTGCCACGTCGCAGGTGGTTGCTGCCATTACGCTGATTCAGGAAATGCGAACGATGCGACCTACGTGGGAGGGGGCAATGGGGTCATTCTCGCAGGGAGAGAGACTGCTCAAGAAACAGAGATTCAAATTTGCACCGGACTGGCCATCCCTGCCGAATGTGGAAGGTGAGTGGGATGCATTCGTTCAACTACTAGAACGGAAGAGTGCTGCAATGGAAGGTCAGCTGCCCCAATTGCAGGCCAAGATTCTCGAAGAAAAATCCGTCCTTGATCAGAAAATCGTGAAGACTGTTTCCGAGTGGGACACTTCTAAGCCATTGCAAGGCGGTGACGCTCCGAAGGCGGCAATCGAGCTGCTGATGGTGTTTGACACACGATTCAAGCTTCTCCTCCAAGAGCAAGAGAAGATATCAGCGGCGTTGAATGCCATGAGCATTTCGACAGTCGGACCGGGCCCGAGCTTTGGTGGCGATAGAAGTACCTCATCTGCATTGTACCGAGCAACCGAGGAGCTTTCCGGTCTGGAGGAGGTGTGGAAGTGTATTGTGAAGAGCTGGAGCCAAGTCGACGACTTGCAAGAAACTCTCTGGTCTGCTGTGCAGCCACGGAAGATTCGCAAGCAGCTGGAGGATATTATTGATGAGATGCGCCAGTTCCCGGCACGTGTGCAGCAGTATGAAGCCTTCGAGCACGCGCTTTCGAGTTTGCAAGCGAAAAAGTCGATGAATTCGTTGCTTTCGGAGCTGAAATCGGATGCAATCCGGGATCGGCACTGGAAACAAATCCTGCGGTTGCTGCGAATCACGTCTGCGTTCTCCGAGCTGACGCTGAGACATTTTTGGGATGCACGCGTTTCAGCGAGTGATCTCGAGCTCAAGCAGATCATCCGTACAGCGCAGGGCGAAATGGCGCTGGACGAATTCTTGCGGCAGGTCTCGGATTATTGGTCAAATTTCCAGCTGGACTTGGTGAACTATCAGAATCGATGCCGCATCATCCGTGGTTGGGACGAGATGTTTGCGAAGCTGGAGGAGCATTTGAACAGTTTGGCCAGTATGAAGCAATCTCCGTATTACCGTGTGTTTGCAGAGCAGGCCGGTGCGTGGGAAGACAAACTGACCAAGATCCGTGGGATCCTGGACTTCTGGATCGATGTCCAGCGACGATGGGTGTACCTGGAAGGCATCTTCTTTGGATCCGCGGACATCAAGCAGCAGCTTCCGAAAGAGTTCGCGCGATTCCAGAGCATTGACAGCGAATTCACGTCGACCATGAAGCGAGTCTCTCATAACCCGCTCATCGTCGAGGTTGCAAATATTCCAAACCTGTATCACTCTCTGGAACGCCAGCAAGACATGATGGGAAACGTGCAGCGCGCGCTTGGCGAGTACCTGGAACGCCAGCGCTCTGCATTCCCGCGTTTCTACTTCGTTGGTGATGAAGATCTTTTGGAGATGATTGGAAACAGCAAAGAACCGTTGCAGATCCAGCGCCACCTATCCAAGATGTTCGCCGGTGTTGTGTCTCTTGAGATGGACCCAGAATCAAACAACAGCACGATTCTCGGAATGGTTTCTCGTGAAGGTGAGGTCGTGAAGTTCAAGCAACCTGTGGTGACTCAGGAAGACACCAGAATCAACGCGTGGCTCGGAAAAGTTGAAGACCAAATGCGGCAAACACTTTCGTCATTGTTGGAGGACGCGGTTCGATCGTACCCTTCGGACAGCAATGCTGACTGGTATCTTAAGTGGGTCGCAGAATACCCCGCTCAAGTGGTCATTCTTGCCACCCAAGTTCACTGGTCGCGCTCTGTCGAGACGGCACTCAAATCTGGTGGTGGGAACGATCTGCAGATCGTACTGCAATCGATCGACAAAGTTTTGCGCATCTTGAGTGAGCGTGTACTTGTTGATCTCAAGAATGATGTCCGAAAGAAGTATGAGCAACTGATCACGGAGCTTGTGCATCAAAAGAGTGTGACGCGCCGGCTCATCCAAGGGAAGGTCACGAGTGTCGACGATTTCCGTTGGCTCTACCACATGCGGTACTACTTCTATCCGTCCGAATCAGATCCACTCAAGAAACTCAGTATCAAGATCTCAAACGCCAGCTTTTCGTACGGATTCGAATACCTTGGAGTTGGCGAACGGTTGGTTCAAACGCCACTGACTGAACGATGCTACCTCACGTTGACACAAGCATTGGACTTTGGCATGGGCGGCAACCCGTTCGGTCCTGCAGGCACGGGTAAAACCGAGTCAGTCAAAGCTCTCGGCTCTCAGCTCGGACGCTTTGTTCTTGTCTTCAATTGCGATGAGCACTTTGACTTCCAAGCCATGGGCCGTATCTTTGTGGGTCTTTGTCAAGTTGGCGCATGGGGTTGCTTCGACGAGTTCAACAGACTGGAGGAACGAGTTCTTTCTGCCGTCTCGCAGCAGATTCTTGCCATTCAGACTGGTGTGTCAACGTTGAAGAAGAGCATCGAAGCGTCCAGCAGTAGTACGACGCCAACAAGCACGACGTCCATCGAGCTTTTGGGTAAGAGTGTCCGTGTCCATCCGGATGTTGGCATCTTTGTCACGATGAACCCAGGTTACGCGGGTCGCTCGAATCTGCCTGACAACTTGAAGCAGCTTTTCCGCAGCATCGCCATGGTTGCTCCGGATCGCGAGCTCATTGCCGAGGTGATGCTGTTCTCGCAGGGCATCACCATCGCCGAGCAGATTTCGTCGAAGGTTGTTCTGTTGTTCAACTTGTGTGAAGACCAGTTGTCCAAGCAACCTCACTATGACTTTGGTCTTCGTGCGTTGAAGAGTGTGTTGGTGAGCGCTGGTCAACTCAAGCGCAAACTCACTAACGGACGCGAGGACACTTCGGATCGGGTCATCCTCGAGCAACTGGAGACGAAGGCGCTCATTGGGTCCATTAGCGACACGATTTTGCCCAAGCTTGTTGCCCACGACGTTGCAGTCTTCGAGACACTTCTGAAAGGCGTCTTTCCTGGGATCGAAATGCCGGTGGTCGAGGAAGAAGCGCTGCAGAGCCGAATTATTCAGTTGGCAGAGGAGCGCGGCTTGGTTGCCCATAAGGAATGGGTAGCGAAGGCATTGCAACTCTATCAGGTGATGCAGCTTCGCCATGGTGTGATGCTGGTTGGTCCGTCGGGAACGGGAAAGTCAACGGCGTGGCGAATTCTATTGGACGCTCTCGAGGCAATAGACGGCAAGAAGGGGGAAGCGCATGTCATCGACCCTAAAGCAATCTCGAAGGAGCACTTGTACGGTGTGCTGGACAACACAACGCTTGAGTGGACGGACGGTGTATTCACGCACTTGCTTCGCCAAGTACTCAACAGCGTTCGCGGTGAGAGCGAGAAACGTCATTGGATCGTGTTTGATGGAGACGTCGATCCGGAATGGGCTGAGAATCTGAACTCGGTGCTGGATGATAACCGTCTGCTGACGCTACCGTCTGGCGAGCGTCTCGAAATCCCTCCAAATGTGTGGATCATGATGGAGACGGAAACTTTGCGCTACGCAACGCTTGCGACTGTGAGTCGTTGTGGCATGGTGTGGTTCTCGACGGACACTGTTCAGACGAAACATATCGTGGAGTATTTCCTGAAGTCGATCTCTACGGATATCACGCGACTCAGCGCATTCGGCTTGCAGACGACTGACTCGGAGCAGTTGCGGAAGACTGCGAAGGTGTACGTGGACACTGTCCGTCAGCTCATCTATCCTTCCGGAAGTGATACTACACAGCCGTCGATCGTCGAGACGTGCCTCAACCAAGCTGTCTGCCTCACTCACATCATGGATGTGACCGAATTGCGTCTACTCATGTCGATGTTCTCGTTGCTGGCGCGTGGTCTCTCTCGTATTCACGAGTACAACGAAGCTCACTCGGACTTTCCGATGGCGGACGATCAAGTGCGAGTATTCACGCCCAAATGGCTCGCGTTCTCGCTTGTGTGGGGTTTCGGTGGTTCAATGGATTTCGTGAACCGCATTCAGTTGTGCGAGTTTGTCGTGCAGGCACTTGAGAACCGTGTCGACTTTCCGGTCACGTCGATGACGGTTTCGAACGAGAACAGCTTGCTTGAGTACGAGGTGAATGTTGACGATGGGCAGTGGCGGCCTTGGATCCGCTCAGTTCCGCAGCTCGACTTAGAAAGTCACCGAGTACTGTCGACGGATGTGGTCATCACAACGGTGGATACGCTGCGCCACGTTGAAGTACTTCGTGGGTGGCTATCACAACATCGTCCATTGATCTTGTGTGGCCCACCCGGCAGTGGTAAAACGATGACGCTGACATCCACCATCAGTTCGCTGCCAGAATTTGAGTTTGCGAGCCTCAACTTCTCGTCTGGAACCACGCCCGATCTCATTTTGAAGACATTTGCCCAGTACTGTGAGTACAAGCGGACGCCAAACGGTATGGTTTTAACGCCAAACGCGCCAGAAAAATGGCTGGTCGTATTTTGCGACGAAGTGAATTTACCCGAAGCGGATGCATATGGAACGCAGCGGGTGATTACGTTCCTCCGTCAACTGATCGAGCAGGGCGGCTTCTGGCTCGGAGGAAAGAATACGTGGGTCAAATTGCAACGCATCCAGTTTGTCGGTGCCTGTAACCCACCGACTGATCCTGGTCGTGTGCCACTGTCGCTCCGTCTCTTGCGTCACGCGCCAGTGCTCCTTGTCGATTTCCCCTCGTACTCGTCACTGAAGCAGATCTACGGAACGTTCAACCGTGCGCTGCTTAAGCTCACGCCGTCACTCAAGTCGTACGTGCAACCTTTGACGGACGCCATGGTCGATGTCTATACTTCAAACCAACGTCACTTCACTGCCGAGATGCAGCCGCACTATATCTATAGTCCACGTGAGCTCTCGCGGTGGATGCGTGCGCTGTACGAAGCCATTGAGCCACTTGAGTTTGAGATCGAAGTGGAAAGTCTGGTGAAGCTTGTCTTCCATGAGGCGCTACGCTTGTTTATGGATCGACTCGTGACTCCGGACGAACAAGACTGGTGCTTTCAGTCGGCAAAACAGATGATGCGAAACCATTTCCCTCACTGTGCAACAGTTCTTGAAGCACTTGATTACGGTGGCAAGAACGCCATCTTGTTCAGCACCTGGTTGTCGAAAAACTACATGGAGGTGGCGTCGGTCGACCTGCGCAAGCACATTGAAGCGCGACTTCGTGTATTCAATGAGGAAGAACTCAACGTTCAGCTGGTGGTGTTCGATTCGGTGATCGACCACGTCTTGCGAATCGATCGAGTGCTGCGTCAACCTCTTGGTCATCTCCTGCTTGTGGGTGAGAGCGGAGCCGGCAAGACCGTTCTTTCTCGATTCGTGAGCTGGATGAACGGCATGTCTGTTTTCCAGATCAAGCTCACGTCGAACTACACGCTCGAGAACTTTGATGACGACCTTCGAATCGTGCTCAAGCGCGCCGGTTGTGACGGCGAGAAGATTTGCTTTATCTTCGACGAGTCGAACGTTCTTGATGCTGCATTCTTGGAGCGCATGAATGCATTGCTCGCGTCTGGCGAAGTGCCAGGGCTATTTGAAGATGATGACTACACGTCCTTGATGCACGCGTGCCGTGAAGCTGTTCAGCGTGATGGTGTCATGGTTGAGAACACGGAAGACGAGCTGTTCCGCTACTTTACTCGGCAGATTCAGCGCAACCTCCACGTGGTGTTCACAATGAACCCTGCATCAGGTGACTTCCGGAACCGAACAAATACCTCTCCCGCGCTCTTCAATCGGTGTGTAGTGGATTGGTTCGGCACTTGGAACGATCACGCGCTTGCTCAAGTCGCGTACGAATTTACGAATTCGCTGGATCTCGCTGGGGCCAGCGATTTTTTTACTCCCGTGAATGCTGAAGATGTGTTGGCTCGACTTGTGCCAGTCCACATTGCTTCTGGTTCGCAGTACCGTGATGGCCTCGTTGCGTCGATTGTGCAGTTCCACCATGCTGTCCTCACGCACATGCGCCGTTTGCAGAAGCGTCACCTCAAATACAATCACATTTCACCGCGCGACTACCTCGAGTTCATCCGCCAGTTCGTGTCCCTGTATTCGGAAAAGCGTGCTCAGCTTGAAGATCAACAACTTCACCTGAACGTCGGAGTACAAAAGCTCAAGGCGACTCATGAACAGGTTGCAGAACTGCAGAAAAAACTCGCCGGGAAGGAACAGGAACTGAAAAAGAAGGATGTTGAGGCGAACAATAAGCTGCAGCAGATGATTCGTGAGCAGAACGAAGCGGAGAGCCGGAAGAAGGAGACAGTTCAGCTTGCAGCCGACCTCACCGCTCGAGATGAAGAAATCAGCTCGCGGAAGAAGGTGGTGGAAGCTGACTTGGCACAGGCAGAGCCTGCGCTGCTCGATGCCCAGGCGAGTGTCAATTCCATTCGCAAACCTCAGCTGGACGAAATCCGGGCTTTGGCTCGTCCTCCAAATGCTGTGAAGATGACTCTGGAAGCTGTTGCGATCATGCTGGGCGAGACGAGTCTCGAGTGGGCTGACCTTCGAAAGTTCATTCGTCGCGATGACTTTATTTCCCAAGTCGTTAACTTTGATTCCGAGAAACTCACAGGTAGACAACGGCAGGTGATTCAAACCAACTATGTCCAGAACGCGGACGAATTCGAGTACGAGAAAGTCAACCGAGCGTCAAAGGCCTGTGGTCCGCTGTTCAAGTGGGTCGTTTCTCAACTCAACTACACGCGCATTCTCCACAGCATTCAGCCCCTTCGTGAAGAAGTACAGACGCTCATTGAAAAGTCTGCCGACCTTCGTCAGCGTTACGAGGAAGCAAAGACGACGATTGATGCCTTGGAAGTGCGAATTGCGAGCTACACGAAAGAGTACGCTGCGCTGATCAATGAGGCTCAGACTATCAAAAACGATATGAGTGGCGTGACAAAGAAAGTGGAACGCTCTGTCGCTTTACTCAAGAGTTTGCTTGCTGAAAGCGAACGCTGGGAAGCTGGGTCAAACAACTTTGACCATCAGATGAAGACGTTGGTCGGTGATACGTTGTTGTCGTCGGCTTTCTTGACATATGTCGGGTTTCTTGACTTCCAGCAGCGCAAGATTCTGGTGCAGGATTGGAGGGATGTGTTGGACACCATGGGCATCCAGACGAACCCTCAGCTAAGCTTCGTTGACTACTTGACGCGACCGAACCAGCAGCTGGAATGGCAAATGAGTGATCTCCCGACGGACGAACTGTGCTACGAGAATGCGATCATCCTGGAACGTTTCCACCGCTTCCCACTGATCATCGATCCCTCCGGTCAAGCGAACAACTTTATCATGAAGTATTATGCGCTCAAGACAAACACGAAGATTGCACAAACGTCATTCTTGGACAGTTCGTTCATGAAGGTGCTCGCCAGTGCGATTCGTTTCGGGACGGCACTGCTCGTGCACGAAGTCGAGAACATTGATCCTATTTTGAACCCGGTGCTTAACCGCGAGCTGTACAAGACTGGTGGTCGCGTCCTAATCCGTCTCGGTGGCGAAGAGATTGACTACTCGCCCGACTTCCGACTCTTCTTGATCACCCGTGATCCATCGTGCCGCTTTACACCGGATATTTGCAGTCGCGTGACATTCGTCAATTTCACCGTGACGCCGAGTTCGCTTGAGAGCCAGAGCTTGAGCTTGCTGATGAAGCACGAACAGCCTGAAGCCGAGGAGAGACGCAACAGCCTGCTCAAGCTACAGGGCGAGTATCAAGCGCGACTGCGAGAGCTTGAGGATCTGCTGCTCCAGCAAATTAACAATGTTCAGGGTAACATCTTGGACGATGACAGCGTGATCAATGCGCTCGAGAGTACCAAGGCCGAGGCAGCGCAGATTTCCGAGCAGGTTGCGCAGACGCACACGACAATGGAGACGGTGATCGCGACGACCAAGCTGTACAACCCACTTGCACGTGGGGCGTCCAGACTTTACTTTGCCTTGGAAAGCTTGTCGTCGGTGCATTTCCTATACCAGTACTCGCTCGGGTACTTCCTCGGCGTGCTGACCAGCGTGCTTTCGTCGTCGAATGAAGCGAGCACCAGTCCTGCTGATACAGCGGCCCGATTGCGTTTCTTGTCCAAGACGCTGTTCTCGTTCGTTGCGAGTCGAGTGAGTCGTGGACTGGCGGAAACCGACAAACTGATGTTTGCGATGCGCTTGGCGCAAATCTACCTTGATTTGGATCGCGAAACGAACGTGGCTTTGGGCGAGCCAGCCGTTGCGTCGGCGGACTTTCCCGCTGAAGTGGAGATTGATTTGCTGCTGAATTATGCCTCGTTTTTGGCTCGCGCCGACCAAACGCGCGGTCGATTTGATGACCTCACGTCGCTGCTGTCCGCTTTTTCGACTGACGAGCTTGATCGGCTCTCAAAGCTGCTTGCTGTCCCATCGTTCAAGCACGTGGACGACCATGTTCGGCAAAATGCATCGGCTTGGAATGCATTCATAAAGCATCCGGCACCAGAAAAGGTCTCGCCTCAAGGCTGGGATAGTGTCCTTGTCGAAGAGGCTAGCCACCCGCGCCGAGCTGCTTTCCGTCGCATCGTGCTCATTCAGATGCTGCGTCCCGACCGAACGATCTATGCCACGGAGCTGTTCGTCAATGCCGTTTTTGGTGCCGAATTCCCTTGGCGAGGCGAAATCGAACTGCGAAAGAACATTGAAAAAGATACGCATGCGACGCGCGGCATCCTGCTGTGCTCGACGACTGGATTCGATGCGAGTTCCCAAGTCGATGAGCTCGCGAGCAACCTGCAGAAGAAGTACAACTCCGTGTCGATGGGCTCAGCGGAAGGGTTTGATACTGCGGAGAAGTGCCTGAACACGGCATTAAAGAACGGGTCGTGGCTTCAGCTTCGAAACGTCCACTTGTGCCCGTCGTGGCTCGTGAGTGTGGAGAAGAAACTCTACAACAGCCGCGACAGCGTCCACCCCAACTTCCGTCTGTTCTTGACGAGTGAGATTCATCCTAGCTTGCCGGTCAATTTGCTGCGTATTTGCGACATTTTTGTCTTTGAAGCGCCGAGCGGTGTCAAGTCGAGTATGATCCGAACCATGGACGGCGTGTCCCCGGAACGAATGAACAACGCGCCAGCGGAGCGTGCGCGCTTGTACTTGCTTCTCGCTTGGTTCCACGCCGTCGTGCAAGAGCGACTCCGGTACGCGCCCGTCGGGTGGTCCAAGACATACGAATTCAGTCAGTCGGACTTTCGTGGTGCGTGCGATGTGATTGACCGCTGGGTCAACTCGGTGGGACACAATCGCGCCCACGTTGCGCCGGACAACATCCCATGGACGGCGATTCGAACGACGTTGAAGGAGTCGATTTACGGTGGTCGCATCGACAATGAGTTTGACGAGCAGTTGCTCGAGACGCTGCTAAACAATGTGTTTACGCCGGAGAGCTACCAGAATTCGTTCAAACTTGTGAGTGATGAAGAAGACGTGACGATTGCGGAAGGGAAGACCAAGCAACAGTTTGTCGACTGGATTCACGAGCTGCCAAGTACGAATCCTCCGTCGTGGCTGGGACTCCCGCGTTCGGCCGAGACCATGGTTTTGACGAACCAAGGCCAGCGCATGCTGCGCAACTTCCAGACAATGCAAGACCTCTATGGGAGCGACGACATTGCGGGCACGGCAGACGAAGAAGCCATGGTGCTGGGCTCAGCGGCGGATTCGGCGTCGTCGGCCGACGTGCTGAACGCGCGTCCCAAATGGGTGCAAGAGCTTGACCAGCGTGTGGTGGCGTGGCTCCGCGATCTGCCCGATGCATTGCCGACCATGTCGCGTGACGCTGCTCGGTTTGGTGACCCTATGTACCGCTGCCTTTTCCGCGAAGCTGAATTAGGTGCCGAGTTCCTCACGACTGTCCGCGGATTGCTATCGACGATCGAGTCCGTGTGCCAGTACAAATCAAAGCCGACAAACGAAGTGCGTGAAGCCATGCAAACGCTTTATCGTGACAAGGTTCCGAAAACGTGGCTCCGACTGTACCAAGTCTTTGACGACCTGTCGCTGCCCGAGTGGATCAGCGATTTCAGTCGGCGCATCAAACAGCTCAGTGAGATGACGACGGCCGTGAGCAATGGGAGCGATTTGCTCGCCACGGCAGCGGGTGTGTGGCTCGGTGGGTTGTTTTCCCCAGAAGCGTTTGTGACGGCAGCGCGCCAGCACGTTGCGGCTGCGCTGCAGTGCTCGCTCGACCAGCTCCATCTCGTTGCGGACGTGCGACCGGCGTCGTCTGCTGATCAGGTCGGCTGCTTTGCTGTCCGCGGCTTGCAGATCGAGGGTGCGCAGTGGACGCTCGATGGCTTTGCGCCGTCGACAGCGATCCGCAACAACCTCGATGTTGCGTACCTGCGCTGGGTGTCAGCCACCGAGATTGAAAACAGCGCGACGCCGCTTCGTCGACTGCCCGTGTACTCGAGCGCGCGCCGCACGCGGCTTATGTTTTCGGTCTCGGTCGCGGCCGACGAAACGCAGTTTCCCCAGAGCAAGTGGATCCAGCGGTCGGTGGCGCTCACGCTGTGGCAGTTCGTCGCCACCTAAGTACGTGGGAACAAGACGCCGAAGATCGAGGAGCTACAGTGGTAAGCAGATGCGAGCTCCTCTCTTGATCGCACACGAGGTTGAGTTTGTGTAGGCACGAAACAAGGATCCCATTCATGTCAACTACAATACGCTATTGTGTTCTGCTTTCTAGCCCTCTTTAGTTTGTGTTACTACCCGCCGATCGCGTGTGTTCCCGTACGAGCCGCAGCAGCACTTTGCGCAAGGCACCGACGCTCACGACGTCGCTGCCGTTGCCTGCACTTGTGGATGCACGGACCATTTGCAGCGGCAGCAGCTGCCGCAGTGCACGCAGCACGAGCAGTGCGTCTACGTGCGGCGGTTTGTGCGCCAGCAGCGACTCGAGATCGGCGGCGCTGCGGGATGCCACACAAAACTCTAGCAGCGCAAAGAACACAGCCGTGACGACGGCCTCCTTCTCCTTCTCCTTCTCCTTCTCCTTCTCCTCCTTCACCTCTGGCGACAGCAGTAGGCGCGCGACGCATGCGTCGTAGAGGTCGGCGTCCAGCAGCATGCGACAGGCCTCGAGCGTGTACCCACAGAGACAGAGCAGGTCGACGTACACCAGCAGCGTCGTCTTGGCGGGCGTACTGTCGCCCTCACTGGCAGCGTCTCCAGTCGACGACGCGCGCGGCTTTTTCTTTCCTCCACTTCCTCCACCTCCGCTGCGGGCGACCACCACCGGTAATGACGCGGGTTTGCTCAGGGTCAGAGCCTCGCGTCTCACGCGCTCGACCAGTCGCGGCGCCGGAGGCATCAACATCAGTGCACGCTCGGCGTGCGTGCGGGCGTCGGTCGCACCATAGCCCGAGAGCGAAAAGAGCCGCGGCGCATACTGCGCGACCGCCCGCACAAACGCCAGCAGCTTGGCGGGGGCATGGAGGAGATAGAGGCGGCACATCGACTCGAAGTACATGTGCTTGGAAAACGACGACAGCGCGACCTGGAAATCGGCGAGCGCGCGTTCAGCGTGGAACAGCAGTGCGTGCGGCGGCGCGTGCGGCGGTCGCAGCAGTGTCTCGAGCTGGGCGAGCCACTGCGCGCCGTGGCGCGTCGCACAGCTCCCGGCCGCAAACTGGAGACTGGTCATGGGTCGCAACTGCCGACTGAGCTGCGACGCCGAGGCCTCGTCCGCAGTCTCGTCACTGGTGCCACTACGATGGACTGCTGGCATCGCCGCTGCCGCAGGGTCGTTGAGGACGTCGTCGTCGTCGTCTTCGGTGAACGTCGAGAGTGAGCTGATGGTGCGTGCGCGGGCGCGGCGCGTGCCTTTGTGGACGACGGCACCGCGCAGTCGCGCAAGCGCGCGTGTCGCTAGCAAGACCCAGTTGGCGAGGTGCGGTAGCGACTCGACGCTTGCTGGCGTGACAAACGGCAGGCCATGGAGCACGCGTGTGTCGTCGCGTTTGTCGAGCGCCGTGCTCAAGCGACCAGTCACGAGCACTTCGTGGGTCACGCGGTAGAGCGCTGCCACGAGCGCGGCCATGTCGCCAAGCACCAAGAGGCCGTTCGAGCGCGACAGCGTTGCCAGTAGCAGCGCCGGACTCGCGTGGGTCTGGATGGCGGCGTCCCACGCCGCCGTGTGCGTTGGCCCGACCAAGGCGCGCGCCGATTGGAGCAGCTCGAGCGCGACGCTGGCCGCGTCAAACGCCAGTGTAGTACCGTACGGCCGCGCGACTTGGAGTGCGTGGGCAGCGCCAGCGGAGGACGCGTGGAGCGTAGCGAGCGCGTGGCCGCTGGGCGGGCGTAGCTGCCAGTAGCCGCGTGCGCCAACAAGCCCAACGGCACTCGCGCCGGCGCGATCGCTTGTACTGGCCGACGACCACAGCGTCAGCGGCGTCTCAATGGTCGGCAGCGACAGCGCCACGAGCGGGACGCCAGACACGACACTATAGACCGCGACGCGCGACGCCAGTAACACGAGCAGCAACTGCCGATGGACCGCGAGGCTTTGAACAGCCTCGTCTTGGTCCTGGGGGCGGAGCGTGAGCAGCGGTTTGCTCACAAGCGTGGGATCGTGATTGGGCTGCGTGCGTGGCGACACGACGACCACGCGACCGGATTTCCCATGCAGCACGAGCAGCTCGCCTGTCACGCCGTGGGCACACACTTGCGAGGCCGCTTCGCTGGTGACTTCCCCTCCCCCTCCCCAGACAGCCGCCCACCCGAGGTGCAGCATGTGCAGCGTCGCGCCACTGCGCAGCCGCACGCCGTCAGATTGGGAGACGATCCAGAGCCCGTGCGTCGAGCGGTGCAGCGCCGCGACGTCGCGCACACGGCCTGGCACCACAAACGCACTGCCGATGCGGATTTCGGTGCGAAACGTGTTCTTCTCAATGCCAAACTGGATCTTGCGCACAAATAGCTTGGGTTCCTGCTTGGTCTCGACCGACCACCACGCGAGCTCGGCGGTTTCGACGGCGTCACTGGTCAAGTTGCCTGTGGTCGAGGTAGAGCCCCAGGCAGGAGAGTGGGCCGTCGCAAAGAGCATGACCGGCCGCGTCCATTTGAGGTTGGGATTGTCCAGAAAGCAAAAGCGATTGAGAAAACTCCACGTATGGAGGTCGCCGCTCCACTCCCAAATGTAACACATGCCGTCTTCCCGCGCGACGACGCAGCGCAGCGGCGATGTTGAGGAGGAAGAAGAAGAAGAAGTAGAAGAAAAATCGAGCCGTCGAGAAAACTGCACGGCGACGAGGCGGCAGTCAAAGCGCGCACAGAGCAAGGGCGGTTTGGCCAAAATACACGCGTCTTTGGTCGCGCGCGAGGTCGTAAAGAGCTCTTCGACAAGTGCAAGCTCATCGACTTGCTGCTGCGGCGGCGACATGGAGCTAAACACGAGCGACGGTGTCGCGACGCCCTCGGCCGACGCCGACGACGCCGACGTGGCGGCGGCAAAGCTGTGGGCACGCGCGTCGGACGCCAGCATGGTCCATCGCGGCTCGGCTTGCACGTGGCGTTGCAGCGGCGATTGCGTTTTCGCAGCAGAGGACGAAGGCGTTGATGAGGCGCGCTTAGGCGGCACGGCGTCGACGACGTACAGCACGCGGGGGATGGCGAGCTGCGACGCGGCGGCGGCCGTGGCGTCGTCGGCCGGAGCGGTGGGTGACGCCGAAATAGTCGATGCGGCGTCGCGCCGCAGCAGCACGAGCGCAATGTGGCCGGCCGTGGATTCGCAAATTTCGACTTCGTAGCGCACAGCCGACGGCACCGCGAGTGACGGCCGCCGTCGCATGGGACTGCTAGGGCCATCGCCGTCATCGTGGTTGCTGGCGTCGTCGTCATCATCTGAAGCGTTGGCGTTGGCATTAGTGTTCGCGTTGGCATCGACGTTGCCGCCGTTGGTGACGTGGTGCCAGAGGCGGCAGCCACGCACACCGGGCCACGGCAGGCGGCTCTCAAAGCGCCAGTTGGCGGGCGGCGGCGACACCATCTTCGGCGGGTAAATCAAGATACGGAACGAAAAACGAAGAGATCAGAACGGTCAATAGTGACACTTCCTAAAAGTGACATTTATGGAATTTTGAGAAATGGCGTCGAACTATTACATAATGGAGCACTGCTCGTTGCCGGCGCCGCCACCCTCTGTTAAGAAAGCACACAACAGATTCTCATCAGCAATGGAAATTAATCCCAAGTATCAATCAGAGAGACCAACGTACGGGGAAAGCCAGGCATGCCAGCCATACCAGGGAACATTCCAGCGCCCTACACCACCAAACATTAGTACTGTAGAGGACACTATGGGCATCCATCTCGCTTACCATATTGGGCATCACGGGCATGCCTTCGCCATCGAATTCCAAGCCGGGCGCGAGTTCCTTCACGATTTCGGACGGCGGCTGGCCTGTCTCTTGCATCTCCTGCATGAGCTCTGAGAGGCGCGTAAAGTTGTCGGGCTCGGCTTCGTACACGGCCGTGATCTGCTGAAAGTACTGATACTGTTTGCCGTAGCTATTCCCACACACAGCAGGACTATATGGTTAGCAATGCCTCCACCTGCCAATCATGCCGCCCATTGTTTTGTCTCACCGTTCGTAGTCCTCCTTGGACAGCAGCGACTCCTTTTCGGCGAGCCATGCGGGATACTGTAATCGACATATGCGATATTATTATCCGTAACTCTTTTAACCCGGGTAATAGGCACACCTACCCGCTCGCAGATCTGCTTCATGGGCTCGTACATGACGTCTTTCGACAGCAATTGTTGCATCATGCCGTCCACCATGCCTTGGAAATCCTCCTATAGCCAACCATAATACCCCAGACGATCAGTCTCCGTCATCTCCACGGCAATTCATCATCCGTATCAATACCTTCTCGCCCATGCCTTCGAATTGGCGCATCATTTCTTCCATCATGTCTTCGCCCATGTTCTCGACATTGGCCGACTCCATGCCTTCCATGTCTTCAGCAGCCTTGGCCATGTTCTACGTAGGATAGATCCAGCGGTCAGTACGGAACCGCTCGACTACAGAGACTTAGAATTCCACACCTGCAATGTCTTGGCCACACCGACGTTCACGTCGAGGTCTTCGTCGGGTTTCTCGCCGTCGGCTTTGGCCTGGAGCGAGCTCAGCAGTCGCTCAATATCGGCACCGTCGCCTGACATATCCACCGTATCATCCAATGAGTCAACGCGCGCTTGAATGCCGCTGTACATCGCAGAGAGAACCACCGTACCGTCTGTGCCGAGTTCGCGAAACGCCTGCTCTAGCACTTGCTGGAACTCGGGGTTCTGCGCGTCGTCGAGAAACTTGGCCATGTTCTAAGAAGTCCACCAAACGCCACACGACGCCCAATTAGCTACAAAAGTCGCTCATATGAAGGCAGTACACGGCGCACCTCTTTAAGCGCTTCCATCTCGCTTTCTTTCGACGCGCTGAGCTTCTCCGCGGCTTCGTCGCGAGCGTCGCTCATCGCTGGTGCGACTGCCGCTGCCTCTGCTGCGGACACAAACACAATACCATCAGACGCGTCAGTGGTATAGCAGACAATAAAGCACCATCGCACTATAGCTCACCCGTGACGCTCTTCTGGATCTCGTCCGCAAAGTCATCCAGCGCATCTATCCATTGCAGCGTTCGTCAGCCTCACTCTCCCAGTCTTTGCCTCTCTCTTGGTCTAGTGACTACACCCTACCATCCAGTAAATCGTCCAAATCCACTTCCACTTCTTCGTCGTCCGGCGCCGCAGCGCTGCGCTTGGTCTCGTTATCTGTAGCGTCGCTCATACTGCGTCCGTGAGGATGACCACCTATCGTTATTGGGGTCTTTGTGACAAAATGCGCGCGAGGAAGGAATGCCAAGCGAAGACAAACCAGCGGTAGAAAACCGGTAAAGACCGGTAAGTTCAACTGCAGTGGCTACGTCAACAGATGTGACGCACAGCACCGACAGGATACGTCACAGTCGGAGCGTCATAGCTACATTTACCTCTAACTACTACAGTAGTACTCTACAGCGCGACTATCGGACGATCGAGACGCGGCAGTAATGACCGCGCGTGTCGACAGTCTGCAGCGTAAAGCCGAGCTCATTTTCGACGACTTGTCGCGCCGAGTCGAGCTGCTCCTTCCAGATCAGCAGGCTCTCGCTCACTGTCTGCGACGCATCCAGCAGTGCTGCACGTGCGCGTAGCTGTTCGCTAAGCGGACGCTCCCATACCCGCTTGGCGTGCTCCAAGAAAGCGTCTAGGTGCTTTTTCGGGAGTGGAATGTCGCCAGGAGCACGTTCCGTTGTAGGGTCGATGCCGTGAAAGTCAGAGCCGCCCAGCTAATGATAACAGACACATAAAAGAGAAGTGAGTTGCGCAGCCCTATGCTAACGGCGTCATCGACTACTGTACGTACACGAAGCAAGTTGGACTCAGTCGCAAGTGCGCCGTACATATCGATTTTATTCTTGTCGTGGTACACCTCGACGCCCTAGAACAGTTAAAAATGCAGAACGGGATGAGCGCACTGCACGCTCTATCAGCCATGTTCCCTATAACAGATTCTCACCTGGATACCAAGTGCGGCGAGTTGTGGAACAAGATTCATGGGGTCTTTACAGCACCATGGGTGAGCGAGCACAGACACGCCACCAGCGCTCTCGATGAGTTTGATTGCATCTTCAGGCGGAAAGTGCTCACCCTATGCATCCCACCATATCAGCAAACAGGTAGTCATACTAGATCAAGGAGTTTCAAACGAACCTCGACGTAGGCCGGCCCATTGTTGCCGAGATACCGATTAAAGGCTTCGCGGAAATGCGGTACGAAGCCGCCTTCGACTAGCGCCTGCGCAACATGCGGACGCCCGGGTGCAGCCTCGCCCGCAATCTCAAGTACGCGTTTCCACTCCAATTTGATACCCATAGCAGCCTACATACACAGCCACACTCACCCCAGATGAGACCACAACGCTGCAAGGCGTCTGTATGTCATACGCACCAGCTTCTCGAGCATCCCTTTACCTCGCTTGTGCCGTCCAAACCGAATCTTCTCGAGTTGCTTTTCCAACTCGAGACTGTTGGAGCCCGGGTAAAAGTAGCCGAGAATGTGCAGGTTCTCGCCGCCTTTGACTTCGGCGCTGATCTCGACGCCGGGCATAACCAGTACGCCCAGCTCCTGTGCAGCTTCCATGGCCTCGGATACGCCAGCCATGGTGTCGTGGTCGGTGAGCGACATGTATACGACGCCGTTCTCGGCGGCTTTGGCGATCACCTCGCGGGGCTTTAGCTTGCCGTCGCTGCAGAGACTGTATGGAGAGTGGCGAAAGTAAACACCACGTTCGCGATCGTTTCAAGGATGTTAAGTACACACATACCTGTGCAAATGAAAGTCACCCATGGACGAGGCACCTGCAGAATCACCAGTACCAGCACCGGTGTCACTACTCGCACTGAGAGAGACCGCGACGGGCGGCGCATTGGACGGGAACATGTCGGCGCTTAGCGGCGTCTGCAGCGTCTGCGGCTCGGCGCCATCAATCGCAGACGAGCCAGCGACTACACACTTACGGTTAAAGTTGGCCTGCAGATTCACGGGCTTGCGCTTGCCTTTGTTCGCCTTCTTCTTCTTCTTGCCGGCCGACGACGGCACCACCATATTGTTCGTAGATCACCGCTGACAAAAGGCAACGACGTCCAAACCAACGCTCTTGAAAGACATACCGGTATGAGACCGGTTTCATCGTAACCATTCTGCAAAACCGTACCCCCTACCACCGGAATGATGGTCTATGATGACTGCGTGCTGCTTCACATGACCATCACTCTGCAACGATCCGGGTTTCTGAAACGGAAGACCCGTGGGTTCGGGTCTCTGATTTTTGTGTGGGCTCTTTGCTACTGATGGACGATCTGGCCGTGGCTGGTGAGTGACTCTCTCGCTCTCGTACGCCAGCAGCTCATCGTCTCATATCCCAAGCCGTCGCGTGCGCCGCGCTTCGTTTTCTCTTCACTACTGTATCTCACTATGCTCCGCTCGCGTGTGCGCACCATCGCGCGGGTACACGCGCCGTCAGGCCCGGCTCATTGCCACCATCCTCAACAGACGCGGTTGCTGCTGGCCGCGGCCCGTCCAACCGCGCCGCATCCGCTGCTGCGCAGCAACCACACGCACGCGTTCGGCGCGCTTGCGGTTGACTCCGACGACGCCTCGCGACGCAATGACGTCTGTGGGACGCAGCGACGCCTCACGGCCTCGAACCACCCAATGCTGCGACCCGTTGGCTCCGCCGCGATGCCGCTGCCAGCGTTTAATAGCTATGCGCTCGCTGTGTTTGCGCGCTCGTACAGCATGTCGACGACCAACGCTAACGAACCGGCGACTGTCGTGACCGTATCGTCGGCCGAGTCGTCGCTCGCGAAAAAGCGTATCGCCGCCGCGAGACGCCGCCGCAGCAAGATCAAGGCGCAGGAAGCAAAGCTCGTGACGGCGCTGGAAAAAGGCGGCGAGCGCCAGCTCATCCGCGTCGACAATATCAACATCCAGCAGATCCCCAAGGTCTCGGAGCAGGCCGTGTCGCTGATCAAGCGCGTGCCGCAAATGACGCTCAACGGCCTTAAGACGCTGCTCTACGGATTGCAGCTCATCTACAAAGACCCTGCAGCCGTCAAGGCCTGGCTCAGCGGCCTTAAAGAGAAGGTCAAGCACGAAGCTAAGCACTACTGGCTCGGCACCAAGCTCCTGTATGCGGACGTAACAACGTCCACGCGTATTGTGCGTCGCTTGCTCAAGGGCAATGCGTTGTCGCGTCGCGAGCGCAAGCAGCTGCAGCGCACGGTCGCCGATCTGCTGCGTCTCGTACCTTTTGCGTTCTTCTTGATCGTGCCGTTTATGGAATTGCTGCTACCCGTGGCGCTCAAGATCTTCCCCAACATGCTGCCGAGCACGTACAAGGACTCGTTCCAGCGCGAAGAAGACATGAAGCGCCAGCTCCAACTGCGCGTGTCGCTCGCCGAATTCTTGCAGGAGACCGTGAAAGAAGTGATGCAGGACACACGCGACACGGAAGGCGTGACCGAAGAGCACAAGTCGACTGCCAGCGAAGTGATGAGCTTTGTGGAGCGCGCGCAACGCGGCGAGCCGGTCTCAGCCGAAGAGACGCTCAAGGTCGCCAAGCTCTTTAACGACGAGCTCATGCTCGACAACATTTCGCGGCCGCAGCTCGTAGGCATGTGCCGCTACATGGGCGTCCAGCACTATGGCAACGACAACTTTTTGCGCTTTACGCTGCGCAGCCGCATTCGGCAGCTCAAGAAAGACGACCAGGACATTATCTGGGAAGGGCTCGACTCGCTCGATAAGGAAGAACTGCAGCAGGCGTGCATGGAGCGCGGCATGCGCGCCACCGGCCTCACCAAAGCCGGTTACATGCGCCAGATGCGTCAGTGGCTCGACCTCTCGATCAACAAGAACGTCCCAACGTCACTGCTAATTCTGTCGCGCGCGCTCAACATCACGGCGGCCGACAGCCCCGAAGCCGCCCTCGCGACGTCACTGTCGTCGATGGACGAAGAGGTCGTGACCGAAGTCGCACTGTCAGCGTCCGGCAAGGAGAGCACCGAGATGCGCGAGCTCAAGCTCGAGTCGATTCGCTACCAGAACGAGATGATTGCCGACGAAGAAAAGTTCCGTGGCGAGGCCAAGCGCAAGGCTGACGAAGAGGCGGCGGCAGCAGCAGCCGCGGCCGCGGCGCAAGAGTCGGAAAGCGCGGCGGCTGCCAGTGCAGAGGCCACGTCAACCGACGCGACGACGGCGACGGCAGACGAAGGCATGCAAAAGAGTGAGAGCGAACCCACGTTCGCGGCGGCCGAAGCCGTGGGCTTGACGCCGGACGCGTCGCTTGCGGCGTCGACGACACCTGTGACGCCGCCGCCAGCGCACAAGTCGATCGAAGATATTATCAGTCTCGAAGAATTGGCGGCACTCGAGTCGCTCGCGTTCAAGTCGATTGTAGAGAAGGAACGTCAGCTCGTAGACCAGATGAAGCAGAACAAGTCGGAAATGGACGTCGAAGGCTTGCTGGCCGCCGGCCGCATTGGTGCCCAGACGCGTGAGAACAAGACTGCGGGTCGCATGCTCAAGCGTCTCGACTCGATGCTGTCCAACTTGGAAGTCGAACTCGACAAGGTCGACCGCGACATTGGCGACAAACTCCAAGTCCTCGACCGCGACAGCGACGGAGTGTTCTCAGTGGACGAGTTTAAGCACGCGGTCATGACGGTCCTGCGCAAGTCGACAACCGAAGAGGACGTTGACTGGCTCATTTCGTTCATCGACGAAGACAGCGACGGAACGAGTACGTGTATTGAACGACAGAGAGGGATTGTAACGAGCTTAACGAATGATCTGTGTGTGTTCTGTAGTCTCGATCGAAGAGCTGGCCAACTGGGTCATCAAGTGCCGCGAACTCCTCGAAGCCACGGGTCAGATCCAGTTCGAATCGGCAGAGCCAGCAGCGGCGGCGGCCGAGAGCGCCGACGCCGCCAAGGCTCCGCTCAAACGCTCGAGCAGCCGCAAGGCGACCAACTAATGATACAATACACGCAGTCATTCGACCCACAGACTTTGGTTACCAAGAGCTCGGCTGACGGACACGGCGTCATGCAGAGATAGATCAGTTGTGAACCACCGCATGCTTCTCTCACCAGGCAAAGGACGAGCCATGATGGATGTCCAAAACACTGGAACCCTCCAGTTATGGCATCGTGGTTCAACATGATGGTCCTCAGCATTGAAACCCCAATCCCAACCAATCGATTATTTGTAGTGCATAATCCGGCCGACGGCGACATGCCTCGGTTGCTTTGGTCTTTGAGTCGTGCTAGTATCTCTGTCACACTGGATAGCGGCAATGGTAATGGTGGCAAAGCTGTGTTACGCGCCGCGGACGAGCGATGTTGGCTCGATTTCACTGCTTGAAGGATCTCGTTAGAGCATTGCGTCTTCGAAGAGTATGGGAGCGAAGACGAAGAAGAATACGACGACGACGACGAGGAAGACTTTGGCGAGTGGGGCAACGAGGCAACGGACGAGAACAAGAAGAAGTACAGTATGGCTGAACCAGTGCCCGCTCTGACTGCTGACAGTGAGTTCAACTGGAGCACGAGACTTGATCTAGTCGACTTGATGGGGACATCTGAATGTCGTGATTAGCCACGCTCTCTCATCACAGAGTGTGGACGATCCGACGGGACCCCGTCGAGTCGGCCGTGCCTTCATCGCGGCACGGTTCTTGGATCTCGTCTTGCGCTCTGGGCGATGCTTGCCTCATGCATGTCAGACACAAAGCGGCCAGCACGAACTCTCGACGACCATCACAATCGACGAAAGAACCGACGCTCGCTCTGACTGCTGACAGTGAGTTCAACTGGAGGACGAGACTTGATCTAGTCGACTTGATGGGGACATCTGAATGTCGTGATTAGCCACGCTCTCTCATCACAGAGTGTGGACGATCCGACGGGACCCCATCGAGTCGGCCGTGCCCTCATCGCGGCACGGTTCTTGGATCTCGTCTTGCGCTCTGGGCGATGCTTGCCTCATGCATGTCAGACACAAACCGGCCAGCACGAACTCTCGACGACCATCACAATCAACGAACGAACCGCCGTCCGCTTCTGCCTCCCCCCCACCCCGACCCCATCCGCCACTCCACTTCCCGATACTAAAGATCCAAAGACCCTCGACCTTCGATTCTCGATCTCCCTCATTCATAGACACAGACACACCACGCAGTGCAAGAACGTATGCGGATCCTCCAACCACATCCTCGATCTTGTAAAACACACAAACCCAAACTCATGAAAACCAAATCAACATCAAAATCAAAATCAAAATCAGTAGCATTTCGTAACATCAACATTTCACATCGGTGACATGGATCAGAGATTAGAGATCAGAGATCAGAGAGATCCAGTGATCGAGCGCCGCGCGGATCGCACAGTGAGTACGTAGAGTGCCATGGAGGGATGTATCGGTCGAGCATAAGCTCCATGGCGAGTGAGGATGCTGTAGCTCCAGCTATTGTAGACTACGAGCCGATGTGCCGCCTCGATTGCGCCATTCAATGTTCAATGGACCGAACAACGTCGTTATGTTGGACACTCATTTCGGCTTTAGTAGCTGTAGCAGCAGCAAGCGGTCGCGTGAAGCAGAGCTCGTGACGGATGAGTATCGTGCAGACAGCAGGTGTATGTAGTGTACTACAATTGTGTCCCACGCTACGACGACAGGAACTGTTGGCGTCTCGAGAGTCGCCGGCGATGATTTACGTACCACTCGTCAAGCAATCGCCAACAACGTGGTCACGAACACCATGTTTGTACCTTGCGGACTGTCACACGGACGCGCAGGTTCGCAATTGGGTCGCGTGTGTGGTAGAACTGCGTCACCATTGGTATTGGATCAGC
>JAADVD010000217.1:0-49687 GCA_023334535.1 Pythium vanterpoolii | reverse complement strand
TTTGAGCAAATCTGATTGGTGCGTTGGCCGTCTTTTCGGCATGTGATTCTGGAACAATTTTAAGCATTCTAAAATTGTCCTTTTCAAAAAAATTGTCGAGATTTTTCGAGTGCGTCTATAGTTTTGGGCCAGACTGTACGTTTACCTTAACTTTATCTGTGTAGTTTACCGGACCCATCCATAAATTACCATTTGAGTCACCTTTTGAAGAGACTTTCCGATTTGAGTCACTTTTTGGAATTTTCCCAGTTATCAAACCAATTTAGATTTAGTTTATGGTACATAAATTTTTGTCCCTCACCCAAAGCAGTTTTTGTGGGTTGCAAAATCGCGCGCAAATGCCAATCATGGCCAAAATATCATAAAAGCACACATTATATCTAACTCGGCGTCACAATTCGCAAAACTCGCGACGTAATGACACAAAAAGTGAGTTGACGTTTTTTAACTGTGAGTAGGCAATCTAGGAGATCTGCTGGATCGTGTTCGCGAAAACCAAAAATCATGTTTGGAGTCTTTTACACAGAGCTTCTATTGGGGGTAGGGGAATTTGGTCAATTCTCCAGTATGACTGGCGAAATTCAACTCTGAATCTGATTCAACTCGCTCTCTCTATTCCCCGACCCCTGACCAACGTTGAAGTGGCGAAAGAACGAAAGAACATGCTTGCGCGTTACCAAACACAAAAAAGAGAAAAGAAAAAAAACACAACCCGCTTGTGTGTTCGTTTGTCGCCTGTTGGTGACTTCATTGTTTGCTCCTCCCAGACGACACACGCCCAGCCTCCCCCAAGCAGAGCGAATCCCCTCCTGCAGACACCACCCCACACCGGCGCGATCTCATGAGCGACAATACCCCCCGCTCACGCGCACGCTCGGCAGCCGCCCACAACGACACCGACTCGGTGCGTCGCATTGGCGAGGCGCTGCTCATGGCGCAGAACCGCGCGCGTGTCTCGACGGAACGCGCGAACCGCAGTGAACGGTACGATTCATCAAGAAGGGTCGGAACAAAAAACGCCGAGAACAAAAACCTTAAAAAACAATGCTGACAATTGCTGCTCATGTCACTAAACAGCATTCTCCGGACCGTGCTCTCGCAGATCAATCTCCAGTCCGGAGTGCTGCTCCACGAGCTCGAAGAATACCCGCGCACCATGTCGTTTGGTACGATGCCTTTCCGTATCCATGGGTTTCTCTAGAGTGTAGCCTCATTCGATATGGCGATTACAGATTCCCTCGAAGACTGGAGTTTACTGCGGTCGCTCGTGGAACCACCGCGTTTACATGAACCGGATTTACGGCCACTGCAATATCCCGCACCGCCTTCTCCCCGCGGATCCGCCCCCACTGAGCGGACATCGTTTGCACTGTCCATGGCCGACACCCGTGCCACGTCCGACACACTCTCAACATCCCGACCACACGACGACGCCACCACCGACATTCGCATGGCCGCACGGGACGTCGTCCTAAACCTCCACGTTGCCGCACGATTGGCCGAGCAGCGGATTCAGAAAATGAACAAAAACATGAAACTCCAGGATCCGACGCCCTCGACGCGACTCTCGATCCACGGCTGGCTCGCGCGCATGCTCGGTGTCGAGACGTACTATTACGCGCGGCCGTGGCAGTTTATGGTCGGCGTGGTCTTAGGGTTTGCGCTCGGCGTGGTCACGACGCGGCGATTGATCTTGGAGCAGACCATGCGACCCGTAGCCAAGGGCTCCGTTTCCCCTACAAAGTACCCGTCGGCTTTATTGATGGATCAGCCGACGCTCGTGGCCTCGGGCACCACGCCTGGAACTATGGGCCGTATGACGTGTCGCAGCGACGCACTCAGTCAGCGCCAAATGACCAGGCTCCACCTCGCCGCGTCGCGACTGCCCGTGACATTTGCGATGGAAGACATGAGCTACTTGCTCCACCCACCGACCGAGGTTTCCTAGTGGTGTGTAACTCGCTCGCCCACGCGGCTGTGGAGAACTCTCACGTTTGTAGCGTTCGCAGAGGCTATATAGTCATATGCATGTGTGATACTATCTATTTCTTCTTCATTCTCATTTCTCCCATTAACTAAGCCGTCTCCACAGTGGCCTCGGCGGTCTGGGGATCCGCCTGGTCCAGGAGCTCCTTGACGTCGCTCCACTGGATCTTGTCGACGTCCAGCAGTTGCCAGCGAAACTCCATGGGTTTGGGCTCACGCAAATGACCGAGGTACCCCAATCGTCCACAATATATGTACGGACCCTTGACATGGCGGACAAACAGCAGCACCGGTTCAGGTGGTATAGTCTTCTTAGTCTCATCGGATGATGGTGGCGGTGTGACGGCGCCGTCGAGCCACAGCGCTTGGTCGCCGGCTTGCGCCGCCACGAGCCGCACAATCGCTGGCGACGCCTCGTGCTGTCGGTCTTGGGCAAACCAGCGAAAGTACACGCCAGCTGATCCAGTCGCAGTCGAAAAGGTATCGGTAAATGTGTTGTCGTAGCCTGAAGCGCCATGGACATTGACAAACAACGCGACGCCGTTGCGCCACTGCTGGATGCCGAGCATCATCGAAAACGACGGCAAGTGCTGGGGACACATGCCTTCCATGACGGTCACTTTGCCTTTGGGCCATATCTGCTTGCCCAACCAGCGATCGTGAAACGCCGTCATGTCCATGTCCAACATGGTGCTCGATTGCCGTGTCCGGTGTCCAATGCTGAAATGGAGCTGCTTCTCTTCGACAGTTGGAAGCTTCAGCTTCAGGAGGTTATGCTCGGGGCCACGTGCGCGACGTACGCGGCGCAATGTCCTGTCAACGTCCACCGCTGTTTCTGGCGCCGTGGGCTGCTGCTGGAGACGGAACGAGCGACGCGGTTCCACGGGTTCAGCGTTGTCGTCGCGGTTGAAAATGCGGCGCTTGCGCTCGCGCGGCTGGACCGCAATGCCCAGCGACTGCAGCATCTGCTGGTTCTGTTGGATGCGCTGCAGACGCTTGGCTTCGTACGCGCTGACAGCATCAGCTGCACCCGCCGCGGCGTGGTCGTGTTTACTGATGTCGTTTTTCGCCATCTTCCGAGTGGTCGAGTTCATCCAAGCCACGCAGATTACCGTTCTATAATTCGGTAAAACCATTTTACCGTAAACAAATCGGGTGGGTTGCGTTTTAAACGGGTTTGAATGCAAAACCCGTTGAAGGGGGGCAGTTGGAACCAAAAGCTTCGAGGGACGCAATGCCCGATCCAAAAGTAGTGACCGGCCTCACAGCGGCGATCGCCGTGCCTGCCGCGCCACGTGAGAAACCACTACCGCGCATGATCCGTGCATTTGCTTCCGCTGTCTTGTCTCGTGTACTGACGCTATGGTACGCTTTCTAGAACGCTCTAGAACCCAAGTTATCCGCTAAACACTGGTATCATTGCAGCTGGGTAACGTACGCGTTTGGCGCGCTGTGGGTGCTGCTCCACCCAGCCGTGACGCTCACCACTGGCGAGCTCAAGCCGCGCGGTACCTACATCTCGGAGAACGCCTTGCTGGTCGATTCCATGGATGCCCAGGCGTGGCATCCCGAAGCGGCTCGAGCGCGTGCTTTCCACACGTCGTTCCTCGCGATCCCCGCGCTACCGCTTATGGGCTGCGGCCATAGCACCGACAGCGACTGTGGGAGTGTTGTCGAGTGGATCGAGACGCAGCTGCGTGCGATCGACCGCGTCGACGCGTTCCACCAGCGGTTCCACAGTGACGCTGTAGTGAACGGCACCAACGTCTACGGCATTCTCCGTGCCGCGCCATTGACCGATCACAAAGAAGCGATTGTGCTGGTCACACACTACCGCAATATTGGCGCAACATCGACCAATGCCGCGTACTCGGGCGTCGCACTGGGGCTTGCCCTGCTCGAGTTTCTCGCCGACGCCAAGTGGCTTGCCAAAGATGTGATCCTGGTCTTTGCCGATGGTATTACTATTCGAATTAGCTTCTGGAAGCCAAGCTAACCAAGACTAATATCGCTTGTTTCGGGTGTAGACGGCCCGACGGATGGCGTCGATGGGTTTGCACCGGGCACCGACGCCTGGCTGCAGGCGTACCACTTGGATCCACTGACCCAAGCAAGCGAGAGTTCACTGCCTATGCGTGCCGGGCTCATCCGCGCGGCGATCAGCCTCGAGACCATTGGTGATCTGTCGGCCGTCGATGTCATGGGCGTGTTTACCGCCGGAATTAACGGTCAACTCCCCAACCTCGATTTAGTTAACACGGTCGTGAGCCACACGTACCTTGAGTCCGTGCCTGTGGTCTTGGACCGCTGCCTCACCATGCAGCAAGTACTTACTCCCGAGCAAGGATATCATCGCGTGGTCTGTGACGACACCCTCGAACACCTCAAGCGATCGGCTTTACGCCTCGTGAACTCTATCCTCCCAGAGGATGCTCGCCCGCCCGTCCGCGACTACCTCTCCAATTTGAATGGCATGCTCCGCTTCATGCAGACGCTCGCTGTGGGTCCGTCGGGTCTCCACGGCAGCTTTATCCGCTACAACATTGACGCTGTGACCCTCTCTCTCACCCAAAGCATCGACGAGCAGCACTGGCAAGGTGCGCGGTCGATCACGAGTGTACTGCGGTCGCTCGAATTGGTTGTGCGGTCCCTGAGCAATTTGGAAGAAAAGCTTCACCAGTCGTTTTTCCTCTACGTGCTCCCGAACAACCACGACTTTGTGTCGGTCGGTGAGTATTACTACACGGTCGCCCTAGCCGTGTCGCCGGCCATGCTGCACCTCGTGCTCACGTGTAACCGCACGGCCGGCATGCGCGTGGCGTTTGCCCTGGCCGTGTTCGTGGCCTTGGAAGCGCTGGGGTTAGTAACGCTGGTCATGCTGACGCATATCAGTACGTCCATGTATCCCATCGTGGTCACGGGCGTGACGGTGGCTCAAGTACTGGTGGTGGCGGGGATGGTGCCCTTGCTGCGGGGGCTCCATGCGTTGAGTGGCAACACCCGTGCCCGCGAGTGGCTGATGAACCTCAAACACTTTGACGAGAGTGCGAGTTCTCACAAAACCACGATGATGGAGACGAGCGAGTCGCCGCTGGAAATCGACCGCTACGGCTGGCGTGCACTCAAGTGTACCATGCTCACGCTCATTGTGTACGTTCTCTGTTTGGTGTATGCTTCGCTTTCGTACACACCTCTAATCCTTTGATGGGTCTCAGCTTCGCGCACTGCATCATGGGCATTCTCAACTACCCTATGGCCTTGTTCTGTGCGCTGCCGATGGCTTTTTTCGCGCTCGTCGAGCCGTTCAAGAGGCTTGCTCAGCGGCCCATCAAGCGCGTGCTGTTTACGCTATGGCTCGCTCTCTCATCGCCAGTCGCGGTGTTTGCATTGCTCTTTTTTATGGATCCAGCCGGTTCGTACGGTGTATGCCCCACTTGATGCTGTCGTCTCTCTCATTATTATCTTACTGTGAGTGTAGGCACGACTGCGTCTATCTCGTATATCGTGCGCAGCTTCTCGGCCAGCCTCAACAGCCTCGCGCTGCCGTATCTTTGCTGCCTCTACCTGCCCGTGCACACGTTGGCTGTAGTCGTGTGGGTCTCCCCAATCCGAGGCGTGGTACAGGGAGCTTCTGACAAGAAGCGTACTGTCGATGACAAGCACCACTAATGGAGGGCCAAGAAAAAAGAGGAATACAAAAAAGGTAATACGGATGTATCAATTGCTCGAGTGTTGTGCGCGCTTAGGATTCTCCCTCCTCCAATATTATCCACACGACGAGTGCGTGGACGAGTTGGCGTTCATCGACGCCGTGGAACTAGTCGGCGCAAGCGAGGCAAAGCGGTTGAGGACGTCTACGGCGCGCGGCGGCGTCGGCTCGAGCCGCAATTGGTAGCAGTCGGCGGCGATTTTCTCATACTGCACCAACCGGTCGCGCGCGTACTCAACCAAGTGCCCCCACACAAGCGGCAGCATGTTGGCGTTTTCGCGAAAGTGCTTTTTCATTCGGTCGCGTATGGCCTTGACCGACTTTTCAAACTACAACACAGGACTCAGGCAAAGCATCATTGACTCAGCCACCAGACAGAAAGAGACCACGCATCAAGTACCCCAGCCGTGAACGCCTCGACAACCCGGCGGACGTCTTGGCGCGACGTGTGGAACGAGATCTCGTGGACCGGCAGGGTCTGGAGGAGTTCGGTGATCCCCTCAAACAGCGGCACCAGCTGTTTGAATTCGTAGCTCCAGATCGACGCAATGTAGAGCTGCAAATTCTGTTTGTACCTGTGCTGGGCCTGGGCTGCATATTGGTACAGTGGCGACTCGCGTGTGGCGTTGATGGCCGTGAGTTTCTCGTAGACAAAGAGATAATTTTCGAGCCGTGTGAGGGCTGCGTATTTCGGTTTCGCCTCGGCGATCTTGTCGAGCCACTGGATCGTCGTGGGCACCATGCGATGGTACATAATCGCGAGCGTCGCGTCGTCGGTCTTGTCGCCAACGCACTCTTCCAAGCGTCCCAGCATGACCAGCGTCTTTTGGATTGGACTGAGGACACCGGCCATGCGCGTGTCGGTGTGGCCATGGCCTTGGATCCACGCTTCTTGGTCTTCGGTGAACTTAATTAAGAGCCGCTTCAGCTGGAGCTGAAAGCTGACCATGGTGTTGTAGAGAAACGCACTCTGCTGCTGATACGTGGGCAGCAAGGGCTGCACGAGCACGACCAACGACAGAGCATCCAGGATATTGCGTGCGGCACACGCCTCGCCAAAGTCAATCAGCCGCTTTAACAGCTTATCGAATATATCTTCCATCAGCAGCGTCAGTGCGTCGTTGTTGGTGTCATCTGTTTCAGCTTGATCAACCCCGGCAGGGAAAAACACCATGGATACAAAGTGCTGCTCTTGTGTGAGGATCGGCATCAAGTGCTCCAGCGCTTGCTGCAGTAGTGGCGATGCCCCGAACTGCAAATTATCAAACGACGAGGCCGACAAGTGGACGCTCCACGACTGCAGCGCGTGGGGTTTGCTAAAGTGCGGGCCGTGTTTCGATCCCGCGGATTTTGCTTTTGGGAGCTTTTCCTTCAAGCAACGAAAGAGTGTCTGGACGTGGGGACCATAGACGCTGGCCGTGTGCTTGGCATAGAGCTGTCGCATCATGGCCACTGCCCGTGGCTCGAGGCTCTGGAGCGAGTCAAACAGTGGCTGGTACGGGAGGAGCGACGTGTGGTACTGCTCGTTCGAGAAGGCCCAGTCCATCTCTTTGCTAGTCCCGCCAAAACCGCTGCCGTCGGCTTCACTCGCAAACGACGTGGCCGTGCGGCTCATGCGCTGGGACGCCGAGGCCGAGGCTTCGCGCACGTCGCGCATATGGAAGCCGCTTGTCGGGACCGACACGCGCGCCATTGTCGACGACCCACTACCTCCGCTGGCGGCCGCCGCGACCGCGGCCTGGCGAGAGACTGACGCCCACTGCTTGGTGCGGCGCTGGAGAAACGCATCGAACGCCGCAGCGAGTTTGTCACAGAGCGTTTTGACCAGCCGCGCGAGCTCGTCGCCGCGGGTTCGGAACGCTGCCATGTCACTGGCTGGAAACGCGCGGGTCGATTTGATTGCGGCGTCGACGCGCTGGATCGTCGCAATCGTCAGCTGCAATCGCTCAGGCAAATCGCGCTGGGCGATCGCCTCGGATTCGGCCTGGCTCACGCCACGTTCGGCGACCGTGGCGCGGCTACCAGTACTCGGTGTATCGTCGGGGAAAATGGATACAGGCTTGAGGAGGATGCCCATGCTCTCGCGCGGCAGCTCAATCGTCGCAACCATCGAGGCCAGTGTCTCTTGAAGTGCGACGCTGTTTTTGAAATGGATCTCGAGCTGGTTGTTCAGCGATTCAAACTGGAGCATGTTCTGCGACGTGTGCTCGAGCAGTTCCCCCGACTCGTTGCTCCACGTTTGGACTTGCTGCACGCGGGTTTGAAGGGTGTCGATCGCGCCAATGATGCGGTCCACCGACGTAGTGCCGTTTGTACTACGGATCGTTGACTGGGTAGTGCTGACGGTCTCACTCTCAAAGGAGAGTAAAAAGGTAATGTTCTCATCTTCGAGCACGCGCAATTGTTTCTTGAGGGTTTCCTCGACGGTCGGGAGCGGGTCGTCGTGCCAGTCGACAGTCGCCAGCAACGCGGCGGCGTCTTCGTTCTCGGCGGCCGTGAGCCGCTGCTGTTCCTGTTGGGACGCGGTCTTGGTCGTCTTTGAATTGGCCGGCATCGAGGAGTCCCCACCCAGGTCCTCTTCATCCCCTACACCACTCAGTGCCTTCTTTTTCAACGCGGCGACGTGCTCGAGGAGATCGACGTCGATCGCGTACTGCTTTTGGAGATTGTGGTGGATCGCGACCTCCTGGAGCTCGTCCAAATTGAACCGTACGAGCCGCGGCATAGGCTGCTTTTTCTGGTCGATTGTCAAGGCGCAGATGCTCCACACAAACTCGTCCATGGCCCACGCGGTCTCGCGCTCGTCCACGAGCCACTGCCACGGTGTCTCCTCGGTTTGAAAGTAGAGCGCAAACGCCCCGCGTCTTTTCTCATTTGAAAAGCCATGGTTTTCCACGCCGTGGAGCGTCGTGAGATCCCACGAGTGGCGGACGTCGACCGCAAACGTCGTCTGCAGCTGGAGGTAGTGCAGCTGCGCCGCACTCGCGGCGCCGTCGTGGACCGTCACACAGAGAATGTACGATTTAGAGGAGACTGAGGTAGTCCCACCAAAGAGCCGCTTGCTGCCGAGCGACAGCTTTTTCTTTTGCACTTGGATAAACGAAAACACGCGCTTGCGGCCGGTCGAGAGAGATGCTGGGTTAAGGGCAGTGCCCGCGCGTGTCGCACTGCGCAGCTGTTGCTGCTTTGCGGTCTGAGCGTGGAAATGCGTGTGTAGGGCGCTGCGGATGTCGTCGCGGGAGACGCGCGCGCCTGGAAGCGCGGACGTCGGCGTCGGCACGACCCGTGCAAGCTCCATTTTGGTTTGTGAATCGATGGGAAGGAAGGAGTGACCTTTGAAGATTGGAGTGTGATATGGCCATGCCAAACAGGTGGGTTTCCAACCACCAAACGGGTTCAAACCCATGGTTTCGATCGCCTGTCACGTGCACCTGACGCACTATAGTTCGGTGATGGGAATGAGTCACACAGTCAGACCCAGGGACTGATAGGTACTATTGTTCCACTCAGAAATAAAGATCACAAGATTCGTCTGTCAGAATTTCATCTAAATTTAACAAACGCTATTGTGACATTTAAGTATAACGGGTATTTTTGAACGCTGATCCCGTTTTCGCAGTCCATTTCTCATCAAGCTAGCCGATACTGACGTGTCAGATACAAAACTGAATCATAGACATACGCAGGTTGTTGTACGCGCGATCACAAAGGACACAGTGGTCAGCAAAAAACTATAAATTCAGGATTACCGATACATGTCTGTTAAAGACGAAAATGGCCTTCGACTCTTCAAATTTAGTGTCGTGGTTTGTCCTGAAGATCCTCATGACACATTCGTTCACCGGTGTCATTGTTTAGCTACCTATTCGTTTGTTCAGCGTCCTCTGTAACTGCTTCAACACTTCATAAGAGCGAAAGATCGGGTCAATTCCACGATCATCTGGTTTTCCACAGGGGAGATGCCAGTTTTCGCGAATGAATACGAAAGTCTCCGTGGTTGCATGTTCAGGACGTAGAGAATGCGCTGCTCCATCCGCTGAGGTGCTTCTCAGTTCGATCTACTTATTGCTTTGATTTCTATCCTGATGCGGTAAATCCCAAATTTTGCGACTTTCATTTCTGATAGGTACAATTTATGGATTTTTTAGATATGGGTCGCGATCTAATCGAGCGACTGTGACAACTTCAAAGATGCCTTGGTCGACAATGGAGAAGCCCCCTTTCCGGACATGTGCTCGAACTCGGGTTTAGACTCCAATAGTATCCAGTCATGGACTAAACCCGGCCTGTGTGATGGATTGGAATGTCCACCTACCTGTTCGAGGGTCTCACACCCACTTCACCTCATATATCACACCCGTCATCAACCAGCTCGTGTACAGTATCTTACCGATCTGTGTAGTTTACGCTAGCATTACTGACACTACCTCGTCGATGTCGAGTGTCATTATATCGAAATCGTTATTTTTTCAACCGCTATCGTTCCGATAGACTCGTGCTTATCCAGCAGCTCTTGACTTCATTGACAGATTCACCGAGTTACTATTCCTTCCTCGCCATGCGCCATTGCGTGGCGCTCTCGCTCTCGCTTCTTAGCGTCTCCACCGTGAATGGCGCCAACCTTACAACTCCAGGAGACTTCAGTCGACCTCCACTCTCTTCTCATCGCCACCACTCGCCACACCATCCACATCCCTCCAATGGCGCGACTGTACGTTCGCCGCCCGCGCCGCTGACCCAGAAGACTTTGACTGCGCAGCGATCGACGTGCCGGTCTGCTACGCCGACGGAGCGTCCTGCTCGCTGGGCATACACAGACCCACTCGCTCGGCGTGCTGCGCTGCCAGACCACCAAAAGCGTAAACGCGCCGACTGTGTGGATCGTCGCCGAGTCTGCCGATGACCGCAAGAGTACTATTCCCAGAAAAGTATGGAACTGAACCAACCACTAACTGCACTCTTCTCTTGCTACTGTAGTGGCTGATCTCATGGAGCGCATTGCGCGGCAGCGTGGCGGTGCAACGCTTAACGTCTACGCCATGCACACCCGCCTCACCACCCCGCCGACGGACCGATTTGACCGGTCGCCGTGTGGAGAGCTCGCGGGAGAGTTTGGTATGCGAGTCGATATCTCCAGTACAATGATCGATGCAGCCAGCAATTGCAGTCGATGGATGGTCAATACGTTTGGCATCAATGGCATCAACGCCTATGCCCTTGACAATGCCGTACGTGATCTCACCGTGGGTTTCCAGCTCGTACAGACTCAAGATGAGTTGACGAATTTGTATCTTCTGGCGACTGGCAAGACCTCATGGATTGTCCAGCGCTTCATGGCCACCAAGCCGTCAATCCTCTATATCGCTGGGTACATTTTTGACACGCCCCACATGATGAAACGACCAACGACCTACGATGCGATCGTCGGTCAGTCCACCAGTCGATTCCTCGACGGCTGTGAATCAGACGCCCTCTGCCGGCTGAAGTTTGCCAACCTCTCCATGGGTGACGTCGTCCAGAAAATCGAAGCGACCGTGGACTCAGCGACCCCGCCAGTCTCCCACTGCGTGGGGATGCTCAAGAATGCGTCGTTCAATGAAGCGCGGGACCTTCAATCGTCCCATGGCCTCCGTCGCTTCCTGGCGGCGCTAGGCCGTGATTCGGTGGGGATCAAGTACACGGCACCGCTGCTCTACCGCGTCCAGCGTTGCATCAGCAACGACGCTATCGCGCTCACCGACATGCTCAAGCAAATCGCCGCAATGCCCAACCCCTGGTCGTCGTCGCTTGCTGCGTTTGTCGATCAGGTCATCACGTTCTCTGAATTTTGGCCAACGCCAATACCGTCCCAAGGCGAAGTGCTTCCGTCGTTGGCGGCATCGCTGGTCAGTGACGGCGCAATGGTCGGCCAGCAGCCAGCATTCTGCCTGTACACGGCCAGCGTTGACGCTGCGTGTACCGCCCTCTACAAGCAAACTCCCGCAGTCAACGCGTCGCTCGTACTGACGTACGTCCCTCCAAAAATGGGACCAGCGTAAATAGCTCCACGGAACTTGTGGGGTCGGCGACGTCGGATTATTAGTTCTTACAAGCCGCCTCAGCGCCGTGGGTTCCGCCAGCGTCGCCTCCGATCTCTACCATGCCTTTGCCGCGCGTACTGCTATCCTCATCGAGTCGGACAGTGTTGCATCCAGTGAACTCGAAGGCACGGCCGTGGAGACACTGCTCGCGGTTGTCGGGCGGTTTGTCACCAGCAGGCCGCGTCGCTCCATGGCAAATGGCGGCTTAAAGACCCAGCATTCGCCGAGGATAATTTACCACCAGCAGTGTCTAGGTATGCGTCGCCTCGCCCGGTCAAAGTGGATTTCACGCTGTCGTCAAAAGAGCTCATCACATTGTTTATGACCTCCGGAGGCGATGCGTACGAAAACGTTAAACCAAATTTCTCTTCGCGCCGCACAGTGTCACCGCCGTATACAGGCGACGACGATGGGATTCCGTACCACTACTATGGGCTGTTAAGTGGCGGCTTCGTCTTGCTGTTTGTCAGCTTTGTATGGGCCGGAATGAAAAAAGCGAGGGAGGATTCTACAGCGGCATCGCCTCCTATTCGGCCGCCTGTGCACGTCAACGTTGTGATGCACCCGCCCGCCCAGCCGACCCAATTCCATGGATATGGGTACGATTACTCGATCCGGTTTCCTCCGCAGTCCTTGCCGTCCCGGATGCCGGCCGTCTCGGCGCCGGCTGCGCAGTCACCACAAAGGCCACTGCCATCGCTGGCATTCCCAAGGCGGTGGGCCGGCGAGCCGGTGAACGAGTATGCATACAGCCACAACGCCCGTGGTGAGTCCTTGTCCTCCACAGCGTACAGGGCCGTGAGAGCTGCAAAGTTTCTCCTCCACATATCTGCGCGGGGACGTCGCTGGGAAAAACTCATTCTACTCGCCTCATTCTCGGGGTCCTGGCCACCCCACCTCCGAACCACCGTTCCATAACCTACAACACGGATGGGCAAGCACAATAAGACTATTAGAAATTAGTTATCGACGATTGAAGTTGGAGACTGCGAAATAAAGTCAGTCCCATCACAGTGCAGATTCGGCCAGGGCAGCCATTCACTATGCATGATGACACGAATGCCGTGGAATAAATGGTCTTGAGCTATATCTAATTGGGACGCAATGGTATACTTGCTTCCCGGATCACCATAATTTTCCGCACGATCGATTGCTTTCGTGCGGAAGGAAACCATCACAAAGGCTCGACCAACGCAGACTGGCTGGTCGGTGTCCAGGTGAGATATGGTACATTTCCCAAGGTGGTCAACCGAGATACACGATTAATGGCGCGTCCATCCAATAATGTATCGTCCGTTGATGCGGGTGTCTTATCAAATACTCGCCGTGGGCAGCAACGGCAGAGACAGGAAGGTCTCCTCCTCGCCACAGTTCAACACAGATAATTGACACTGTAAGATCGGCACTGACGAGGGCAGCGAACAACATATGACATTCTCGTCTTCACACTCTCAGGTGGTGAGAGCCCAGACATCTCCGTTCCGTGGACTGCTGGCCCCTTGGAAGATGCTGATCGGGATCAATAACTGGGAGACAATGACGTTGAAGCAAGGTAGGGGGATGGGTACAGCTGGACCTCCAGTTTGATTGGCGGAGAAACGTTACGTTCTGACCGTTTGGGTCACGCATCAAGGAGTCAGACAATTCGGTAAGAACTTCCGGTGCGCACCATTGTTACTGAACAGTATTCACACCAGCGCCACCACTACCCATGCCGAGTCCTGTACCTCGCCCAGCACGTGACCGTGGTATTCACAGCTACTGCCTGGTACTCATAATCGCTACCAGTGGCAACGCATGCTCCCATGCCCGATGCAAAACAGCCACCCGACAAGAACAGAAATCGCTTCCTTCGTTGGTCCTACCCGGACATGAACACTCCTCTGGTCAGCTCATGGCCGCCACTCCATCATCCTATGCCACCGTAATCTGTCTGACTTGTGCAAACTTTGTCTGGACAGATGGAGCCATTACAAAGCCCAGTGGTGCAGAACAGCGGTCAGCGATCGCGCGTTTTCTTGAGGCACGCACCTGATGGTTTCGCGTGTGTGGGTATCAGCTGGCTATTACCGGTTCCAGCTGCCGCGCCGTCTTGTGCCACAGGACCGTATGATCCAGACTCTGGATCATGAATAGCTGTGGACGTCGGTATTAACGATCTCATTTATTGTAATGTACTCAAGCGATGTCGTATTATAATATAAATCCATCATTCTGAGAGGAACCACCTAGTGTAGATGATGCAGTACTGGACTGTCCTGGTCGTCATGGGTCCTTGACTGCGCGAGCCGCCCGCGGTCACGGAGACTCATACTGTGAGACTGTCAGTGTCAGTGTCTTGCGGTGAAGCCACACACGGTCAGTTGATCCCCACTGGGCTGCGTCAGTATTCACAGGTACCGTTGTTTAATCGTTGTAATGAAGTGGAATTCTGAATGCGAACGAATGGGAAGGAATCAGTCACCACTCTGACCGCCACTGTCGAGTGCGTGGGCGAAGCTTATAGCAATCGTCCGCAAAGTGACAACGTGGCGGTAGAGCTCTTGACGAAGCCCTATTTCTGAACAACGTCCAGTGCATCCATACCCTCTGTCGCCCATGTGGCTCCTCCCACCATCCCTCTGTTCAACCGAGGCCTCCGAGGACGAAAAGGCTTCAGAGCCCGCGCCGAGGAGCTCCCAATTCCCCAGTAGCTCATTATCGGATTCTCCGCGTCCTCCACACTCCCCGTGTCCCTTCCGCTCCTCTACTCGCTACGATGCTCGCTGCTGTCGCCTACACTGCCGCCGTCGCACTCGCGGCGATCGCCCAGCCGGTCACGGCCGTCGACTACCTCGGCGGCTGGCTCCCGACCCCGCCCAAGCAGCAGTGCGTCGACATCTGCGTCAACTCCAAGGCCAAGCCCACGTGCCTCACGAACGACCCCGCGTGCCTCGCCAAGAAGCAGCGTCCGGGTGACTTTGACTACATGGTCTTGGAGCAGCTCTTCGTGCCGCAGTTTTGCCGCGACTTGCTCAAAGGCGTGGACTCGACCATCTCGCACCAGAACGTCAACCCAGCGCCAGCCGGTATTAGCTGCAAGCCGCAGGTCGTCAAGAGCGAGATGACGATCCACGGCTTGTGGCCCAACTACAACGACGGCTACGCCGGCTGCTGCAACGTCACCGACACGCTCGCGAACAAGCCGTACAACGCCGCGGCGTTTGCAAAGAACCAGCCCGCCCTTCTCAAACAAATGAAGTCCAAGTGGGTCGACCCCACGCAGTTCAACGATTACGACACGCTCTGCGAGATCTACAACCACGAGTTCCAGAAGCACGGCATTTGCTACAACGCGTTTGGCGACAACTGGGAAAAAGCTGCGGTCAACTACTTTATGGCCACTCTCAACGTCGCGAGCAAGCTCGACCGCGGCACGACGCAGATCAATAAGTGGGCGACGGCCAGCAAGAACACGACGGTCGCGGCCGTCAAGTCCCTGTACACGAAAAAAGTGCAGGTCTTTTGCTCCAACGTCGACGGCGTAAACCAGTTCTCGGCTATCCGTTCGTGCTGGGCCAAGCCCTTGGTCGCCTACGCAACCGGTCCGTTCACGCAGATTGACTGCGCCGAGCCAACCACGTCTTCAGCGTTCCGGCCGTGCGACTCCACGACGCCGATCACGCTCGGTGCGTACGTCGCGCCCAAGTAAAGTAGGGTAGATGAGGGAGAAACGTAGTGTCATGCACGCCACCCATTTTGCCCTAGACGAAATAGAAGTATTGCTGAGGCGTTACTACAGTGTGTATGAGTCATTTTGAAATTCTCGCATCTCAGAATGAGCAGCTGTTAGATCTAAAGCGACCCGGCATGGTGGTGTTTTGACTGGTGCTTCCATGGGCAGACTGCTCTGCCCGAATTGTTCAGCAGCTCAATACGTTAGGGAACCCATCGCCAGTGGCAATCACATCATTGTCTGTCAGAAGATGTCATGACGCGTGTCTAAGAATGGTAGTCCGTTTGTGGTGGCCGATGCATCAACATTGCTGATGGAGTATAACTGGATCACCCAGTCCAGATCGGAGATCCACTCTGCGTGTTCGACAATCCGAGTCTTTCTGCGTCCAAGGCTGTCGACTTCCCGCCGATAGTCTGCATGGGACGATTCAGATTCTGGATTCCGGATTCTGGAAAAGACATCAAGATTGTATTATACACACAGTCAAATATGTGGCGTGGAAGATGCTGGCTTCGGTTGAATGGTCTCCCATCCGAGTTGGATGAGGCACCTGGATTTCTGGAACATCGCCCTTCCGTCTACTGGTGGAGCTCCGCGATTCCCTCCTCAACGTCCCTCGGCAAAGGCGCCTGGCTCGATAGACGATAGACTGGACGGTCCCGTCCTGGGAAGCCGCTCGGTCTAATGGAAATGGCCATTCGTCAGTGAAACCAGTGACCGCGGGCTCGTCCAGCACACCCGTGTGTCACACAACCTGTCGCTGATCGAGTTGAACCAGCTGGCTGCCCAAGTACCGAGTGATTTGCAATGAGGACCTTAGAAAATATCGTTTGTTACAATGGATCAATTCAAAGTACTTTTTGCGTGTATCGATGCGTCTCAAACAAATCTACAGTATCCGTTCTTGGAGGCAAATCGAATATGGCTCGCGCTTTCTGTCAAAACGTTTTGCACAAAGCCCGTCCATGCCTGAGGGAATTGGATCATGAGTGTACGATCCCATGGGATTCCCATGACTGCCGGTCATGGAAGTGTCACGCAG
Organism: Pythium vanterpoolii; assembly: GCA_023334535.1. Classification (NCBI taxonomy): domain Eukaryota; phylum Oomycota; class Peronosporomycetes; order Pythiales; family Pythiaceae; genus Pythium; species Pythium vanterpoolii. The sequence continues at coordinate 33,152 of JAADVD010000217.1, read as the reverse complement.
TGCTGGCAGTGCCACTCACAATGGGTGCCGTTTTGTAGGTGCCATTGTAGCCTCTTTGCCTGGCTCAACACAGGACTCCTTGCCATGGAGAGGCGGGCTCTGCCTCTCCCTAGCATTCCCTCCTCCGAGTTAGACCCTCTGGATCCTGGACCGAGTCGCTAGAGCTTCTTGTCATTCTTCTTTTCGCCCTCCAGCAAATAGACCTCTTCCCACGATGATTGCCAACGTTGCGATCGCCATTGCCACGCTCGCGGCCGCCGCCACGCAGCCGGTCACGGCCATTGACTACCTCGGCGGCTGGCTCCCGACCCCGCCCAAGCAGCAGTGCGTCGACATCTGCGTCAACTCGAAAGCCAAGCCCACGTGCCTCACGAACGACCCCGCGTGCCTCGCCAAGAAGCAACGCCCCGGTGACTTTGACTACCTGTTGCTCGAGCAGATCTACATGCCGCAGTTCTGCCGCGATCTCTTGCGTGGCGTCGACTCGACCATCTCGCACCAGAACGTCAACCCGTTCCCGAACGGCGTGACCTGCCAGCCCGAGGTCGTCAAGAGCGAGATGACGATCCACGGCTTGTGGCCCAACTACAACGACGGCTTCGCCGGCTGCTGCAACGTCACCGCCACGCTTGCCAACAAGCCATACAACGCCGCGGCGTTTGCCAAAAACCAACCGGCGCTGCTGGAGGAGATGAAGTGCAAGTGGGTCGATCCGACGCAGCGCAACGAATACGATACGCTCTGCGAGATCTACAACCACGAGTTTCAAAAGCACGGCATTTGCTACAACGCATTCGGTGACGACTGGGAAAAGGCCGCGGTCAACTACTTCCAGGCGACCCTGAACGCCGCTAATGTCCACGCCTTTGCCACGGCGCAGATCGATCTGTACGCGGCCGCGGCCACGCTCACCGACATCACGGTGATGGTCGACGACATCCTGGCGCTGTACCCCACGAACGTCCAAGTGCTGTGCGCCAATGTCGATGGAGCTAACCAGTTCTCGGCCATTCGCTCGTGCTTTACCAAGCCCACGACGCTTACGGCCAACGGACCGTTCGCCCCGAAAGACTGTGCCAAGGCGACCAAGAGCTCGGCGTTTGTGCCGTGCGATGCGACGCTGCCGCTAACGTTTGACGCCTACGTTGCGCCAAACTAGAGAGATCTACTGTAGGATAGCGACTCAACGCGATTCGATTTGTCAGTCTGTCTTGTGGTGATGTTGTTTCGTGAAGAGTGAGTGTGCCTGGACTCACAGGAGCAGAATAAGTGTGTGAGTGCTCTCATTAGACTCATCGGGGGCTGTCCCTGACACCCTGACAGATGCTTCCTTGAAGGTGCGTAATTCGCAGATTCAACAGCTGAAAAGCAAATCACTCGGGCTATTATTTATGTAAGGTCCAATCCAACTATTCAACTCAGTTACACGATCTCGAGAAGTCCACGATATCCGGTTTTATAGGTTCAGAATGAGTCTACTCTCCCGCATGTTGAGTCTTTGGGTGTATGGCTGCACTAGTCTTTCAGTCTTTGCGGGTGCCACTGACGTATCCCTCGCGCTAGAAGATAGGCGCCAGGGCAGTGCAGAGTCTGCTGTACTCGAAAGTCGTTTTCTCGTTCCTCCCTCCCATCCGTTAGACCAACGTATCATTTCCAATTCGTCTACCCCACGACCATGGCCATGCTTCTTCGCCACGCCGCCCTGACCGCCATGCGGCCGCCGGCACCAACGAGCCCAGCGACAACGCGCTCAATCTCCTCGGCTGTCCGGGAGAACCCAGCTCAAGGCCATGACGCCAGTCACCAGACCTTTACCCGCTACCCCCAGCGACACTCAATGCCCCAAGCGACCAAGCCCCAAGAGATCACCCTTCGACGGCGGCGATGGTCGCTGGCACCGCTTTTGAGACGCACCAAGAGCTCCGTAACTGACTGAAAGGGTATACCCATAAATCCCTTGAAGAGGGTAGAGAAGCAAGCAGCCGAAGGCATCATCTATATAGGGCCAGCTGACCCACCCAACGAACCCAGGAGTCCATCAACTCGGTGTCCCGCAGATCGATCCTGGAGAAAACAGATAGACGAAAGTCACTCGGACAGAAGAGTACACACATCCTCGGCAGGATGCTTGGAAGCATTGGACAGTAAATAGCAATGGAAAGCACATGGTACGGTACAGTATCTCTCTCTGTGTTTTCGTAGGCGTCGTTTCCGTCAACGCGAACTCATACAAACACGCCAGTGCCATTGACCCCTGTCGTCTTCCACACCCCAAGTGACGCGTTCGCCGATGCGGTGGACACGGCCGCAGCATCCGAGGGACCACGGCTCGTGCAACAGCCACGGCAAGGATGGATTAGCGATCCACCCACAGCGTCAGCATACACCCCACAGCATCACGGGCTGTCGCTGGAGAGCCAAACCGCGTGCTGTCGGCCACCTCATCCGAGCCCGTCGCCGACAGTAGATAGAGAACAGAAAGAGTGGTTTGGTCGGATTGGATTGGGCAACCACGGAACAAACCAGCGCTGTGGAAGAGATCTCCATATCACGACTCAGTCAATCCAGTAGTTGGTTTGGGTACAAAAATCTCACGGAAGAATTGTTGAAAAGCGACTCAGACGGTTGGTTAGAGCTTCATTTGAGTGGAGGATATACAGTCCAATCAGTACCCGAAATGAACCAGTTCAAACTGGATTAAAAGCTTACTTGCCTCGGAAGGATTAAGCCCACTCGACTCGACACCGTTGACACCAGCTCCATGCAGTTTATTTTAACTACCAACCCACGCTACTACGCCTCCGAGTCGGATCCCAAGACCACCAGGATATACGACGATTCTGTTGCCCATGCAGAGCCAGGTCTCCAAGTACACAAAGCACGCTCGCTGTGTAACCCAGAGGTAAAGGAGAAGACGGTGCCGAAGGGCCACCGCATCGTGCTTGCGCTGACTCAATGGCTCTGCTGGAACCGATTGCGGAGACGGTGAGTCTCTACTGCACGAGCGGACAGAAATCTCAAAAATCGGAAGAGTGATGGCATCCGTCAGTGGCGAGAGGGATGCACGACAGAAGGCTTATAGAGAACCGAAACAGCGCGTAATAGACCCAGCAGAAACTCTCATTTCGGTCCTGCTGATGCGGCTTTGTAACGTAGAGCTGTCGAGACTCTGGATACAGAGCAGGAATTGAAGCCTGGCACATGGACTAATGGACGGAATGTTGGTTTGTGTGCCATAGGCTCTATGAGCTGTAACATTGGTGCTCGAGATAGACTCAACGGAGGACGCAGTAGACATAGCAGAGTCGAGGATGGCGGTCAGGTGACTCATTAAGTCGGATGAGACTGAACACGCCGATGTGCGGCGTTTTCCGCCGGGAATACGTTTACAGAGGTCAATAACATTATTGTGCTAGTGTTAAACATGTACATGTTGTCACACCATATCATAATATACAGGTTGGTCGCATCTTTGTTCTCCACGATGTTGAGTCTCAGCGGCTGTTCATTGGACTGCGTGTGTGTATCGCTTCTATCTCACACCATAACCGCTCCTGTAAACGTTTGCTTCTCATGGTGTACTTCTCCATTCCCAAATTCCTACAATCGTAAACGCCAAGACCATGGCGATGCTCCTTCGCCACGGGTCCCTGACCGCCATGCGTCCGGCGGCGCCGACGTCAAAGGCGACGTCTCGCTCGCGCTCGATCTCCGCAGCGGTCCGGGACGACCATGCCAGCACGCACAGCCAAGACACCAGTCACCGGGTAACTACTACTACCCCACATCATCAACTACACTCGACGCCGCACGCTACCGAGCCGCAAACGATCACGCCATGCCAGCGTCGGTGGTTGCTGGCACCGCTCCAACGACGCATCAAAAGCTCTCCGATTGACTGAACCAATGTCTCGTCATCGCTTCGAATGGATCTTCGAAAAATGGGCGACTATTTCGGAAGCTTGTTGGTTGGTATTAGCAGTATCTGTGAAGCGTCGCTCGGATCAAGGCCCAAATGGTCTTCGCCAAGTAACACAATGAATCGATCTAATGTCCGATGGGGGACGGGAACGTGTCAGAAGCAAGAGAGGAAAGACAAGAAGAGGTAAGAACACTAGCAGCACTGGATGCGAGCACGAGTTTGGACCGTACAATAGAAAAAGACTGGCATTGTATTCCCTCATTTGTTTACTGTGAGTTGCAAAGAAACTTTATCTGACAACTCAATCTTGGTGCGCGATGGACTACTACTAACGTAGGTCAGTCGCTTGTGGACGACTCGCTAACACCACTCGGGTGCGATCGGACCGAGATCTTGGAGCTCTTCCTCCCAGCTCAGGTAATTTTTGAGCGACGAAAATACGTTCTGGACGTGTTGGAGAAGACTGTCGATGAAGTCGAAGGGGCGGTATGACGGAGTGATCATGGCGTTGGGGTGGGTATTGAGGACGGGGTTTGGCTCGCAGGCGAATTGGAGAATAGCTGGAACTGATGAAGACACGGGGGTGGATCTTATACGCGACCTCAGATGGGTGTAGCAGACGTCCTTCACAACACCCCGTGATGTTGGATATCTCGTCAGTGACATCTCATCGCTTTCATTGAGGTCAATGATTGGTGAAAATCTTACATAACTGCTCTCATTGAATAATTGTCAGGCCGATGGCTACATGAGATAATGAGCAACCACAGAAATCGGTCCAAAGAAAATCGGCATCCCCGGATGTCTACATTCAGGACACGCGGCAGTATCCTGTGATGCCAGTATATCGCAGATGGTGGCGGGGGGTAGCTACGGTTCACTTTAGTGGACCCACTGAAAGGTAAAGCTAAAGTCGGCGCCAAAGTGGGTCAGTGTGAACTGCAACACAATCAGGACCCACGCGAAGAGCTTGCCTTCGACCATTTCCGTTTGGTTCTCGAGCACAAACGCAAGCTGGTAGAGTGGCGACACGCCGAGCTGCCGCTTGATGAGAACGTGAAACAGCACCAGAGACGCCAGCTCCAGCGCGGCGTACGCGAGGATCGTCCAGACCGCATACGTGTGGTCGTGCGGAGTGAGCGCAGCGAGCTGTGGGTAAAATTGAACATTCGGCAGCACGCGGATGGCGAGGAGGTACACCGCGTAGACCAGCGGCACGACGCACTCGACATACTCGGTAAGCGCGAGGTACTCGCAGCTATAGAGCACGCCGAGCGTCTGTTCCAGCAGCTGCGTCACGCCGTCGACTGCGGCAGATCCACTGCCCTCCCCTTCACGGGAAGGGGATGCGTCACTACAGGCCATGACTTGTTCGGCAGGCCGTGGTGGCAGTGGCAGTGGTATGGGGAGGATCGAACTTGGTTGTGCTTGTGCTGTGGATGCAGCTGGTTTCGAGGGACTCCCTTCGACGACCGACTGGTGAATATTTCGCAGCGTCTTGGTCTGGTGGTCTGATAGGCAATGCTGGAGGATCGGATGGACGTGGAGGTCTGCGAGCTTGTGGGAGTCCAATCTCACTGATGATTCCAGCAACTCGACCACAACCTCCACAAGGTTGTTGGCGGCTTGCTTGTGGATGCCGATGTCGGTACAGGCAGCGCGTATTTGATGGACCCGTTTTCGGATTCCATGCAACGAGAGTGCTTGGTGGGCAATGTCCATGCCAATGATCAGGAATTTTGTATAGGGAGAGGACGCCGCTTGCATGCACGCTGACACGTAGAGACCGTGGTAGACGTCGACCGAGAACACGACAATCTCCGGCTTGTAGTCGTCAATGCCACTAACAATATGGCGGTCCAGCAGTCTTTTCAGCACGAGCTTAATGAGCTGCAACACGCAGACAGAGAGAAGCTGGGTGAGCGTACTGTTCTGACGAATAAACAACGCCTGGAAGCTCGGGTAGATCACAGTCATGGAAGCTTGGATCGCCGTGAGCTCGAGAAACACTGCGAACCGCTGGCGAATGTTGGGTACGGAGCGGAACCGCGCGAGGCCGATGGTCAGAACGACCGAGAGCGTGGTAAACAGAACGAACGGCACACTGCCGACCCCGATCATGAATGGAATCGGAAACACCCACTGGCTCGCGAGCAGCAGCAGCATAGCCGTGTGCATGGTGGCCGAGCGAACGGCGATCACCCCTGCTTCACGACGCGTCAATTCAAGATCCGGAAGGATGTTTTTTGCTTGGAGCACGAGGCACGACGAGATTGCAACGGCACTGAGATAGGTACGGACAAACACCATGTAGTTGGCCCGCCAGCCGAGGGTTGGCGATGCGAGTGGAACGCATTCGAGTGCGAGGATGACGGCCAAAGGTGGCAGCGGCGCGAGCGCACAGGCGGCGAGTATGCGGCATGTTGAGGCCTGGCAACAGTAAGCTTGATAGGCATAGAGGCGTTCGATCGAGTATGCTCCATGGTGGGTATGCGCCACAGGAGGTTGGGACGAGAATCGTGCTAGGCACAAGGGGGGTGGATTCGGTGGGGATGGCGACTGTGGTGGAAGTGTTGGTGCTGGCGCGACAGCGAGCGGGTGCCGAGCGAGCCATCTCGAGCACATACCCTTGTCTAGATGGTAATATGGTGATACGAGCGATGACATCAATTTGTTGCTCGTCTTGGGGCCATAATGATTCTATGAATAACGTTACTCTCTATTTGGGGGCATTCGCCTGGAGAGGTGAACAGTAAATCACCATACACACAGTATCATCATGTTTTTGCTAGTCATGTACACAGAATTACAAATGTGAGAAGTTCCACTGGTCATACTGTACGACACGCATCCTTCCGTTCACGTTGGTCAAGGCAAATCGAACAGATCTACTTCACTTTGAGCAAAAGCGTTATAGAGAGGAGTATTTTTTCGCTGAGATTCGTCTCTGGGAAGGACCTGGTCGCCCAAACGAGTAGTACCTTTTCATCTCTCGCCATCTCTTTGGTTTCGTGCGTTCTTGGAGGTCAACGTGCTAGCGGCGAACGGAAAATCGGCGAGCACGTATATATGATGGCCAAGGATCATTGTAATCTTCTAATAAGTCACAGTAATCTTCTGGAACTACACTTATCTACCCTTCGAATCTCATTTCCTTCATTTTTGTGCAATAAATATCCAAAATAACAACAACAGATCCGCATTTGTGCTTGAAGCCTTCGTCGAAAAAACGAGGCGACAGTCGACCAAGAAAGAGGTCGCCATGAGTTCGGCATTTACCACGGCCGCTGACGCGTGGCGCGCGCTGCTCGCTGACCACGATGCCCAAACATTTCTACAGCGCCATTTTGACACCACCATGGCCATCGCGCTCGCGCTCGCCCAGCCAAACGTAAGCCACTGTAGCTCTTCGCTATTCTTTTGAGTATCCGCTCATTTGATGGCATCCCCAGGTCGAGAAAGCCATCGACTGGGACGCCATACGCAACGAATTTCCCACTGAACAGGTTTGGCTAAGATATGTATCCAACCACAACAGTCTGTATGGTCCTACTGATATTGGGTGGATGAGAACAGGAGGAGCAGACGCTGCTATCGCTTGTTTTTACGATCCAAGACCTCATTGAGGTCATTGTGCGCGAGAACATGGTGTTTCTCATCGACGACGCAGCGCGTAGTACGAGCCGTAGTAGTAGTGTTACTGCGGGTGATGCTGATGGCAGCAGTGCGGAGGGGCAGTCGGCGTCGCAGCGCGACACTGCTGCACAGCAAGACGCCTTAGCGCAGCGTTTGCCCGAGAGCTTCCGCCTCGCGTTCCTCACGACGCTGCGAACCCACTGGGCGACTCTGCGTGTCAGTGCCTCGGACCACAGCGTGCGTCTCCAGCGACTCGCTCACATGAGCTGGTAGGTTCGCTGGATTGGAAAACTAATTGGGATTAGACTTATCTAATCGGTGCTTTCTAGGAGACTGGCGCGACCTTACGTACTGCTACGCATCGTCACAAGCGACCACACCCAGCGGATTGTCAAGGTCTCGATGGCGCAGTTCCACCAGCTGCGCTATAGCACGGCCAAGGTTCTCCAAGAGATGCACCAAGTCGAAGCGCATCCAATCATGCGGCTCACAAACCTCGAGCAATCCAAGACTCCCAGCCGTCTCACTACATTCACTGTCGCTATCCCCTAAGAGGAGGTATATTGATACCACTTCTTTCTGTATTACTCCATCTCTAGTTCTTCATGCGTTTCTTTGAATTGGCAAAGCACTCGCCCCAAAGACACACGGTCTTGCCGGTCATGATCTGCGCAAACGCTTCAAAGGTATAGTGCGTCCGCGCGTTCGCTTCGTCCGACGTGAGCTGCTTGGCGTCCACTTGGGCCTGGACAGCGCCCTGTAACAAATCGAACGCCGTCGCAGGCTTGTACTGTTGGATCGGATACTTTTCGTCGGCGATCGGCAGCACACGTTTTTCCGATGGCACTTGGTAGGTCTCCAATAGCAAATCTATAGATGGCATATATAAGAAAGAAAAATAATTGAAGCCATCAAGACCATTATAAAAACGCACCGACGAGCCGCTCGAGCTCGGGCTGAGCTATCGTTTTCTCGCCTTCGGCTGCGGCCGAGTCGCGCGTCGCAAGATCAAAGAGACAGCGCAGGCGCTCGTCCACACTGCCTTTCACCGCCATTGAAAACGCAACCATAAGGGCATCGACGTCGGCCTTGTGGGTGTCGTCTTTCTCGAGACTCAGCAGCACACGCTCCAAATGATACTATCCATACAAGACGAAGAGAATGAGGATGAGAATGAGAATTCGGCCTCTTGATTAAGTCGATAGTAGACGCCAAATCACGTACAGCTTTGTGGAGTCCTTGAGGACACGGCTCGGCGAGTTTGTAACTCAAATACCGGTCAAACTGCGTGATCGCAGCCTTGCCGCTGGCAAACGCATTAAAGACGCCCTCGCACACGGTCGAAAAGATCTCGGGCCTGTACAGAATTGACGTTAGATAACGCCAGTCTTTACAGGAAGATAAAGAATACGCAAGATAGTACGTGATCTCGTTGGAGCTGCGAAGCTCCCAGGCTTCGTACGGCGAGATCACGGCGGCGTCGGCGATCGGCAATTGCGTGGCTTCGAAGTTTTTCTTGCCGCGCGAGCTGCGGTACACGTACGCACTGATGCCGACCACAATGCCGCCAAGCACGACGCCAGGGTTGCGGCTGAAAAAGCCCGGTTTGTACTTGGGCGGGTCGTCGCCTCCGCCAGCGCCGCCGTCGCCCGTCTGCTGCTGCTGCTGCTGCTGAGCGGCCGCTGCCACGGCGGGAGCCGCTGTCTTCGCTGCGTCGTTTTGCACAAATCGCCGTGTGGATGTGACTATCGCTCGCCGCCACGGCGCCGTCGTGGACAGCATTGCCATCGCCATCGCTTTGTGATATCGATAGTGAATGGCTTCTGGAAGTTGTGTGGGAGTCGTCGTTCGGTTTTTAGTACAGTACATCTTGCAGGTTTAGCCTATTATGTTTCGGAACGTACTGATACAATGGTATTTTTGATGTAAAATAGGACGACTGGGTCCTATTTTAGGCATTTATGTACTGAAACGCTAATTCACCCAGCGCGTTCCACCCCCTCGGTTCGGTCTCTTCCTCAGCCACAGAGAGAGCAATCGAGCCTGCGTCGATCGCGATCGCTCGGCTTCTCGGGACGCCGCTACAGTACCGGTATCGCCACGCAGACAGCCGCCACTACCTCCTCACCTCCCTCACTGCCACCGCAGACGAGACGCTCATCCGCACGCGCGGCGGCGGCATGCTCTGACGAGTCCTATAACCTCCCAACAATCCAACCGTATTCACTGGTGGAGCGAGAAAATACCACGAACACCATGGCGGCCGATCCGCGCCGGCTCTACCGGTGCGTACCGTACTAGGGATCCACCGCGAATACAGTACCATGGTCTCATAGCTCATACTGAATGCACAGCGAGATTGTCGAGGTTGAGAAGCAATTGCGCGAGCTCTTGCGATCGAACCCGCTCAACGCCCACGACGCCAACGCCATGCGCAGTCGATTGATCGACAGTGCGCGCGCGCTGGCGCAATCCGCGCCGCTCTTTGCGGCCCAGCGTGAGCTCGAACAAGTGCTGTGGAAACCTTGCTTTTACAAACGCATTGAAGACTTTCGTCGGCGCATCCGCAAGTACGCAGCCGCGCCGGCCCACGACCGTGCAGTGCGCGAGCATTTTGCGCGCGTGTCGCATGAATTCCAAGCGTTCTTAAACGATGCATCGTCGTTTTACGAGAGTTTGCGTGGTGCGTTTACAGCGTGGCTCTTGCAGCAGCACCGCGTGATCCACATTGCGACTCCTTCTACGCCAGCCGAGACCCACGCCAATACCGACAAGTGCCGCGCGAGTCTCTTTCGGTGCCTCGTGTTTCTCGGCGACGTTGCGCGATACCGCGAACTGCACAGCCAGAAAGCCAAGAAGAATTTTCTCGCGGCCGAGACGTTTTACCACAAGGCGTTGGCCGTGATCCCCGAGAATGGAAACCCCCACAATCAGCTCGCGGTCTTGGCGACCTATGTCGAAGCCGAGACCGTCGCCGTCTATCGCTACTGCCGCAGTCTCCTCATTGCCCAGCCGTTTGCCACAGCCGAAGAGAACCTGGCGCTGCTGTTTGAACGCAGTCGCCAGCGGCCGCTCGCCCCACCCACGACCGCTGTGGTCACCACGGCCTCGACGGCCAAAGACAAGTCGGCCTACCTCAAGAGCTTTTTGCATCGACTCACGCGCATGCACGGCATTCTTTTTTCCCTTGCGTCCGCTTCAGGCGCCGAGACCTCTTCGACCTCTTCTTCGCCTGTGCCGGTGTATTCGAAAGAGATGGAGTCGCTCTTGATGAAAGACCTCAAGACGCTCGTGGCGACCGGCGTTGTTGGCGACGCCCTGTTGCTCAAGCTAGTGGTCATCAATCTTTTCTGTGTCGTGCGGGCGCGTGCAACAGCGGCGGTATTGGACGATGCCTTGCGGCTCGCCGTGCGGACGCTCACGGTCGTAGTGGATTTTCTAGTTGGGGAATGCTCGAAACTGAACGCGACGAAAGCGACCTACGTAAACGGCCCTAGTGCTTCGGTGCCGCTGCCTAACGCACTACGATTGCTCAGTGTCGTCTCGACGTTGTGTGATTTCCTGCGGTTGAATCCGCACTTTCTTGATGCACTGGACGCTATGGTCTCGCGTGGAAGCGAGGGCGAGTTGAGCATGCGATCGGCTACGGCGTGGTTCACAAGTCTTGCCAACTTACTCAACCACCCCAAGATCCAGAGCGTGGTCCAGAGTGTCCACAGTGGTGGTGAAGTGGGCAAGGTCTCCGCACGCCAGCGCCAGCTCAAGGAGAATATCGAGTTGAGAGGGTTTGCACCACTGTCGGCACTGGTGGATGCAGGGTCCGTTAACAAATGGCGGGACGATCTAGTGGCCACCACCACCCCCAACGCCTCCACCACCATTGCAGTCTCGGACCAGGATGCGTGGACGACGCGTGTGTGGAACGTCCACGCATTTGGCACCTTTCTCTGTGAAGACTATGAAGGGAATCCGCTGTTGTATTGTTACAAGGGCCAATTTTCGACCTCGCCATCGGTCGTCAGTGGTATTTCGAACGGCTTTACGATCGCCCCACGGGCGACCGCGAGCATGGGACTGTTTGGAGTCACGCCAGTCTCCTCCTCTTCCTCCTCTTCTAATGGCGCGGCTGTGGCAGTTGTTAGCACGACCACTACGTCGGCCGATGACTTTGACGATGAGATCATTGTGTACCAGCCGTCGCCTCCGTTGGCGCCGTCCCAGTCTCAACCGCGTGGCGAAGGCAGCAGTGCTCGTGGCTTTGACTCGTCCAGTTCAGTGCTGGGTGGTGGACCGCTGTCGACGCCGTTTGGGTCGGATCCCTTCAGCCTTGGAGCGAGTGCCTCGCCGTTTGGCCATGCCGCGAAGCCTGCACCTCCTCAACCGCAGCAACAGCAGCAGCAGCCCTTGTTTCAGCAGCGCCTGTCGCTGGCATCACCGTCGTCGGTGTTTGGCTCGTTTACCACCGCGCCCAAGCCGAACACGCACACCACGCCCGACGACGGCGCCTCGCTCGGGTATACGAGTGGGACGTCGGGCTTCCAGTCGTTTGGACCCCTTGGCAGTGGCACGAGCTTTGCCACCCAGAGTGCGTTTTCCGGCCACGGCTTTTTGTCGGCCGGGTGGGGCCAAGCTGCGCCGCAAGGAGGAGGGGTCTCGCCCGTAACGTCGCTTGCGAAATCGTTTGCGACGCCGAATGCAACGCCGCCGCCATTGTCCAGTGGCTCGTCATTCCGTGGCAGTGTGTTTGGCGACATGGACGACCTCGCGGCCGTCGAGCGGGCGAGTTCGCTGTACCAGCAACGAGAATCGAGTTTGAGTGCGTTCCTCGGGGTGCCGACACTCACGACGTCCAAGACGCTGTCGGCCATTGCGTCGCCGTCGTCGTTGCCGCTGGCGTTGCCGATGACAGGCATGCCGCCGGTGCCGACGACGCGGTCGGCGTCGCTTGGTGGAGGCGCCCGCATGGCACCGCCACCTGGGTTTGCAACGGCGTCGCCGCCGGGCTTTGGTGCACCAACGGCGGGCGATGCAGCGAGACACCGAATGCCGCACCAGCAGCAGCAGCCGCAGCCTCAGCAACCGCCGTTCTTTACGCGGAACCCGTTCGCAAACGCATAACCCCATATCCGTGAGCGACATTGAGGTGCACATGATGGCTGCAGCTGTCTTAAGGTGCTTGGACCAGCAGCACACCGTTTGGATGGAGACGACATCGCTGAAGGAGTGGGTCACTCTCCTAGCAAGCACCAAGACTCCATGACAGAATGGAAGGGGGTCTGTCGTCACCATTTTCCAGAAGAGTGGAGAGAGAATGAGGGGCATAGAAGAGAGAGGTGAGAAGGAAACGAGGAGAGAGAACCACGACACAAGTACACGCACGTGACGCAACAGTACTTCTCCAAGCCGTTGGGTCGATTGGAGTCCAGCCCAAAAACACGAGAACGAAACCCAGCGAACAAACCCCCAGAAGATAACCGAACACAAGTGCGCATTAGTCAAGAAAGAGACCACGCAGAGTACCGTACGTAGGAGTAGTTACCACAGAGAGCAGAGCACCAAAGCACAGCAAACAGCAGTGGATGTGAGTTGAATGCGTCCCTTTGCCCCACCCCACACCAGACGTCAACAGTAGAGAGAAAACAAAGAAATCAAATTCGCCTGGTTTTTGTAGTTGAATATATAACGCGACCGAAATCGTCATCGTCGTGGTCGTTCCTGCGGCGAGCAACCTACTACTACAGTAAGTAGGGCTGCGGTGTGCATCGTCTACCCTCTTCGCCCCAGCGCGGCCCGCAACGACTCGTTCTCGTCTTCCAACCGCATCAGCTTTGGTGCAATCTCGGAATCCATTTCCTGAATCTGATTCTTGAGGTGATGGTTCTCTTCGCGCAAGCGCGTAACTTCGTCGCGCAAGTAGGTATTGATATCGAGCTGCTGCTCGAGCGAGGTCTTGGCTTCGAGCAAGGCGTCTTCTATCTCGAGCTGCTTGACGGCCGCGGCATCGGCTTGTTCTTGCATCATGCGATTGCAGTCGGCCATGAGCTTTTCGACTTCGTCTTCTTTTTGGCGGATCTCGGCTTTTGTGGTCGCGAGCGATTGCTCATAGGTCGCAATCTGGTCGTGGCTCGAGGCGACTTGGTCTTGGTGCTTGCTCAGGGCCGCTTCGTTCTTTGCGAGCTGCTCGCGCAGCAATTGCATTTCACCTTCAACTTTGGCGTGGTCGTGCTGCTGGCTCTGGCTCTGGCTCTGCTGAATCCGCAGATTCTCTTGTTCATTGAGGAGGTCGTGGATCATGCGTTCGTCAGCCTGTCGCTGGGCCTTAATGGCTTGGAGTGCAGCTGCTTGCATACTGAGCTCTGACTGGAGACGCTGCATGTTGGTGTCAATGATACGGCGACTCGACATCATGTCTTCGTGGATCTTGGCATTGCTCTTGCGGTCCGGCGTCTGCTTTTGATCGTCCAACCTATAGATTCAAGAGCTTCATCAGCACCACATCTTCTGATATACCATCGGTTGTCTCTGCACATACATGGACGTGAGCTTAGAGATCTGCCCTTTGAGTGCTGACTTTTGCTCGCGCTCGAGGCGAAGTGCCTGTAGAGTAATGGCAAAGTATGAGAATAACGTAGTGTTGCAATCCACTTAAATCCGAATCGTACATGTTCAAAGACCGTGCCGGCGCGCTTGGCGTCTTCTTCTTCGGTGAACGTGCGGACATAGGTCGTGAGCGGCGACCACTCGCCGCACTGTCGCGTGTCTTCTCGCACCACGCGCGCTTTAAACACATAGGTCTAGTGAACCCGCCACAGTCAGTTAGTTTGGTCCCTACAGCATCACCTCTCCTATATAAAGCCTACCGAGTTGGGGGCGAGCCCTTTGACCGGCCACATGCGCGTCGCAAAGAGGTCCGACTCGAGCCATGAGTAGTAGACATAGCCGTGCTCGCTGTGCGCGACTTGGAATTTGTAATTGGTTTCGGTGTTGTTTACGAGCTCGATCTGGACTTTGAGCGTGACCGACTTGTCGGTCTTGGCGACGGCCTCGGGCGCCGGCAGCACCGGGATCTCGGGCAGCACGGTGAACGCCGACATGGTGGAAATGAACGAGTCTTCTCTGGGTGTGGAGTGAAGGATGGAGAACTTTTGTTTCTCAGCGAGCAAGAGAGAAACTTCAAAAATACATGACGTTACACAGGCTCTAGTTTGCGGCAAACCTTCACTATGTAATGAACACCTTTGTTAGTATGAATTACCTCCTATATATAGTACTTTATGTCAAAAGACAATCATGCATTATCACGACACGCAGGAAGGAACGAGGAGGTCAACATGGACATCATGGACGCGTTGCTGGGATTCAATTTGAATGGCACGACATATTCGTCTCTCTCTATCTAATGCATCGATTAGGAGACCACAGACTACTATGCTGCTTGCCATCGAGAGAATAAACTTTTACCAGCGGCGCACACGCGAAATATCGGGCATGTTCCACTCAAACGGTGTGCCCGGAACGGGCGGAATGCCCTTAGCCTCGCACTCTTTCAAGATTTCTTCTTCTTGGTGTTCCCACGCCATGCGAACATTGTGGGTCGACATGTGCTGCATAATCAACGCATCCCGAGCAGCTACAACAGACAAACCAAAGAATTTCTACGTCAGTACACCCCACAAAAAACACCAGACCCATAAACCACCACAATACACCAGTGCCAAGCGTACCGTGTGTGGTGCTCATGGCCGAACGCGTGCCCGTGGCGTCGTAGCGAAGCACAGCAGGGCTCTATCGTAATTAGCATATCCCCATAAATGAGCTTTTCATTTTGCGCAATAGCCCCGTGATCAGTTACATACCTTGTTGCCGGGCGATCCCTTGGCGACACCTTCGGGCAGCTCGGCCGGCTTGTCAAAGCCCAGCGACGGGTGCATACCCACTTCGGTCGGGAACTTGAAGCGGCGGATGTCGCGCGTGTAGTACTGCGTGTTGTACACGGCCTCTTTGGTCTCGCTCGATGGCACGTGCACGTTCGTGGACTGGCTCGTCGGCGCGGGTTCACGGAACTTCTGTTCAGCCGACGGCGACTGAAACGGCTGCTTCGTACCGGTTTGCTCCACAAACACCAGCATCTCACGGAGCTAGATGGAGAGATAGAAAGAGAGGGAGAGGCCAGAAAAGATAGGCGAGATTTGGTCAGCTTCCTGACGGTTCTAGGAGGCGCCAAAGGCACCAATGAAGAGAGCAGTGATAGTGGAATAGCATACACGCTGGCGGATGTGCTGCGGCAGCAGGCTGGAGTACTGGAACGGCTTGAAAGGCTGCCACTTGGTCATGGTGTCCGGCGATCGGTCTAGGTTCCAGGGGTCTGATCAAGAAGCACACAATACCCCACCACACGCACGGTTTGTGGCTGAGCTATTGTATTTTACGGTAGTATATGACCACCAGAATCGTCATTTAGGGACATCTTCCTAATCACAGTCAACCAAAAACAAGGGACACGGTTAGCTTTCAATATGGGGAGAGTCTATTATTATGGTTGATTATTGCGGTTGTGTGGTCGATGCTGGCGATGAAGATGCAGGTAGAGCGCTGCGTGCAGAGAACTCGGATACAATCGCTGCTGCGGCCTCTGGTGAATCGTACCAAATACCAAATGGGTGTTCCGACGGCCCCATAGGCTTGAGCACGTTCGGCGGGCCTACGTGAGCCAGAACGTGCGTCAGCACCTTAGCGTCGAGGTCGAAATGGGCCGCCAGCGCTTCCGTGTCCCATTTCTCGGGGTCTTCATAGTGTAGACGTAGGAGAAAACGCATGTCGCGGTTGGTCAAACGTCCCTCCATCTTCTCGTAGACGCTCGAGATGTTCGAGGCGTTCGAGGTCCGGTCGGTCGGCATCGCAGCCGGTTTGTCCGACCGCGGGCGGTAGCTGCTCGCGGTGTTCTTGAAGCCGTCCATGTCCTGCTGCAAGAACGAGACCTCTTCAAAGCCTTGAAACTGGTCCATCTGGTGGAGCAGATCACCGTTCATCTCCATGAGATTTACTTGCGGCGTAGCCTTGGGGTTGCGCACGACATCCGCCATACTGCTGCGCTTTGCCGAGCCCACGGCGGCGGCGCCGACAATGTCGTCGCGCGTCAGTGTGGTGTGCACAACGCGCGGAGCCTGCTGTTGGGCCGCGGCAGCAGTCGTCGTAGCCGCCTTGGTCGATGCCGCTGTGGTATTGGCTTTAGCAGCCGTGCTGGCGGCCGTGGTAGCCGCCTTTTTCGACGCGGCGGCACCCATTCTGGTGGTGAGCTTCTGGGACGATTGGGAATGCACAGACTTCCACAGATGTCGATGCCGGCCACTATTTAGGTGAAAACGTATTGGCACCATTTAATTGGCTAATATTCTGCCAATTTGATACATCGATTGGACAAAACTCCGCTTCTTCAGATTAGATACTTTAACGCTGGGTGGCTCACCGAAATTGCTGCTGAAGACGAACATTTCTCTGTGCATGACGTTCGTGTATGAACACCGTTTCCCTTATACATTAGACTTGCGTACTTGTGCTCTAAAACCCTTCGTCGTCGAATTCATCGTCAAAGCCTGACAGTGCAAACCCACTACGGACCGAATTGTCGAGCGGCGGCAGCTGCGACGGCGGCGAACTCGCCGACAAGGCCGGCGACGGTGCAAACGTCGAGCGTGGCGTGCGATTGCGCTTTATCCGCTTGATCTGTTGCTCTCTCGCGCGGGGGTACGCAGGCGCCAAATCCTCATTACCTACCGACGAACCCATCGACATGGAATAGTTCTGGCTCGTCGAGAGATAGGACTCTTCTTTGAACGAGGTCATCGTGATGCTCGTGGAGAGACTCATGGCCTCGGCACCTGATTCGTCCTCATCTCCGTCGTCGTCGTCGTCGTCCTCGGAACTATCGTCCTCTTCGTCGTCGCTGCCCTGGTATTCTCGAATGATCTCTTTCACGGTACTCAAGGCCTCGGCGTTTTCGCTTGTGGTCGGATCGGCGTGTTTCCAGTACAAATACAGAGGTCCAATAAACCGGAACGAGCGACGCAACAAGTACGGATCAAACGGGAAGAACGTCTCGAGCGGCTGGCGCAAGCCCAGCACCGACGAGCCCGAGAGCGAGGACGGTAGAATGGACGTCGAGGTCGGTGGCGGCGCCGTGCGCTCCATGGACTTGGCACCCTTCGTGCGCTTTTGCATTTTGCCGATCGAGTTGATCGCTTGGTCCACCTTGTCAATGCACTCTTCCGACACGAGATCAAACATCTCGGCAAAATTGAGAAACTCGATCGCAACGGTCGGCTGGCAAAACGCGAGGGGACAGTACGCGGTCTGTGTAATCAGCAATCGCTCCCACCCCAGCGTCCGTAGGAATTCATAGCCATTCTCAGCCTGCGCCAGTTCGAGACCGCGAAAGCACACGAGGTAGCAGACCGTCTGGAGCGTCGAGATGTAAATGCTCTCGTGGAAAAACCCATGGCGGGTCTTCTCAAGCGCTTCGGCTTCGGCGTCGACGCCGCGCGCGGCCTTGTGGGCATCAGTCTCGTCATCGTCCCCATCGTCGTCGCTGCTGGGGAGCTGCTGCTGCAAGTACGTCGCGTCGTAAATGTCCATTTGGTCGTGCATCCACTTGAGGAGGTGGTACAGTGCTTTCTGGATGTACGCGACCGAAATGTACTTGGCGCGCGCGAGGAAACTGGCCAAGTACGCGCCGCAGCTGTGGCGCGTCACGGGCGGCGTCTGTGGGTCCAGTGACGCCGAGAGCAACTGAGAAATGAACACGTCCTGGAATTGCGGATCCAACTGGCACACGAAGAAGAGGAGAAATTGTGGGTACTTGGAGCGATGCGTGTTGAGAATCGAGTGCTCAAACACTTTCAGTAGGAACTTGAATACCAGCGACGCCTGTTCTCCATGCAGCATCTTCTCGCCGTTCTCCCCAGCATCTGAAGTGACTTGAACTTGTTGTTCAATGTGCTCGAACATAATCACCATCATGCTGTCGAGCTTGTCGGCCATCTCGTCGACTTTGGCATTTTCAATGTCGGGGAGCAAATCGTCCTCGAGGAAATCGTCCATCGTAAACACGTCTTCCTCTTGCTCATCAAGCTTAATTTCCACGTCCACAGCCACGAGGCGATCGATAATCAAACCGAAGATACGCTCTTGTAGACCAGGAACGTACTTGGACAATTGGAGGACGTTCCGCAAGTATGCAGCCTGGTGCGGTCCGTCAAGACGCTTGTGAGGAAAATGCTCTACGACCACCGGGAACAAGGCATTCGTAGCAGTCGGCGCAAGCTTGAGGACGCGCTGCAGCGTCGTGTGTACGTCATCGTACCGCTCTTGGAATCGCTTTTCCAAATCCACGGGAGGCGTAGGAACGGAGACTGTAGGCACGACCACCGGCGCCCCAAACGAACCGCCAATGGCGATGCGACCAGCGGCACGCACCGGCGCGGGCGGCGCGACCGCTGCGGCAAGCGCCGGTGGCAGCTGCTGCGGGCGGTTCATGTTGCGCACAAGCATCTGCAGCGCCGGTAGAACGTACACAGTGTTGGACGACACGAGGTATACGAGGAATCGTGTGTACGCATCGATCTCTTCGCGCGCACCTAGAAAATCAAATTTGAACAGCACGTCGAGCAGCTGGTGGTATGCTTTGGGCTCTTTCGCCATAGTTGATATGCATCGCGGCAGTGCGAGGAAGATCTTGCGGCGCGTCGCCGCGTCCGACTTGCCGCTCGTTGGGTTGAGCTGCTGGATGAGAAAGTGGTAGCTCGTGGAGTTTCCCTTGAGCATGAGCTCGAGCGCGTTCTCAATAAACTGCTGCAGCGTCTGGAGATCGGCCTCGGGTACGAGTGTCTCCATCGCAGCAGGCACTGCAGGTGGCGAGAGCGCGCGCGTCAGCAAGGCCATGGCGAGAGTAGGAGAAGGCGCTGATGGCGTTCCAGCCATTTATGGGTTGGTGCCAATCGAACGCAACCAACGGTTCGAGCTTATCTATTGGCTATTAATTAACATCGTTTGATTGGTGCGAAATAGTCTATTTTAGCCAATAATCGCATTATATTAGTGATATTACCGGTTTCTGTCGGTTGGCACCGATTCAAGCTGCAAGCAACCATCACTCTTGTTGCCGTCAGGTCCGGCGGGCCGACCGCATTCGTCCAAATCCCGGCAAGCTCAATCAATACGTCGCGGCGAAATCTCCCCCGCGCCATGGAGCCTCCGGCGCGCGCGTCTCCTGCGTCCGCTGCAGCAGCTCCACCCCCATCTCCGATAGAAGGCGAACGAGAGAATCCACAGCCAGACTCGCTCGAAAGCGCGGCCGCAAACAGCCACACCGAGCCAACAGACGACGCTCGACAGGAAGACTCCGTCGACGCCTCTGTCGCCGAGGCCGTCGACCACCTGATCCCGTCTCCTCCAGACGTCATACCGCCCACAGTGTCATACGATACACAATGCGAGCGTACGCGGCAATTTGCGTTTGCAATTGCGTCGCTGCGGCTGTACAACCCCGAGTTTCGCTTGACACCCGAAGTGATTGAGATTATGCGTGTGTTTTTCGACGATTTAAATCCTGATCAGCACGGCACCGTCTCGGTGCACGCACTGTTCAAAGAAATCGAGCGATTGGACCCTACGAAAGAGCACGTGTCGGAAGAGACACGGCAGCTCATGCGGAGAGACATGCACGAACGCGTGGCGCGGGACGAGCGCGTCGATTTTGAGGCATTCTGCGCGTGGGTCATGCGCTGGAAAGAAACAAGTCCGATGTCGATCCAGAACATGTACACGTCGTGGGCCAAGGAGCTCACGGTCCTCGATTTTGGCCTTAGTGAAGGCGATGGCGTGTTTGTCGTGCCGTCCGACGAAGTCCCGCGTGATGACGAGCTCCGGTTCCAACTGTCGGCATTGCTGCACCGCCGCCGTCACACACGGGGTCTGCAGCAACTACCGCCATCCAAGAAACTGCCAGTTGCAGAGAAAACCGCCGAGGAAGCTGGCAAGAAGGCGCAGGCGACGGTGAGGGTCGACGCGTTCACCGATACCGAAGGGCATCTCACATCATCTAAAGAAGATAGAAATGAAGACGAAGCCGACCAGCGGGTCCGGCAGCGGACAGATGATCATGACGATCCTTTGGCTAAAGCTTCACCTGGTGTGCTGTCCAAGCATTCCATGATGACCGTATCAAAGTCGTTTGTCGCTGGTGGCCTCGCTGGCATGGTTGCTAAGTCGGCGCTCGCGCCAGTCGATCGCATCAAGCTCATGTTCCAAGTGAGTGACAAACGCTCCTTCAGCTTTCGTAGCGCCTACCACCTCGCCAAGGAGATTTATGTGCAAGACGGCTTTCGCGCACTGTTTCGTGGGAATTCGCTGAACATTATTCGCGTCGTGCCGTATGCCGGTGTGCAGCACTCCAGCTTTGACTTTTTCCGGCGTCAGTTTCACGCCTACAACATTAAGCACGCCGACCAGTGGAAAAGTTCTTCATCAAATCACGACGTCACCAAGCTCTCGAACCTCCAACTAGTCACAGCGGGTTCGCTGGCCGGTGGCTTGTCGCTGACATTATCGTATCCACTGGACCTTGTGCGTGCGCGGTTCATGGTGCAGCACGGCAAGCACAATTTCAAGTCGATTCGTCAGGCCGTTCAGGAGATGTATCGCGTCGACGGCGCGCGTTCGTTCTCGCGCGGCTTGTTGCCGTCGCTCATGGGGACATTGCCGTACACGGGAATTGGCTTTACACTAAACGAACGGTTCAAACACTGGATGTTGGACTTGCAACAACGGCGAGCGGTCCACCCCGAAGATGCTCCGGAGCGACTGCACCCGTTTGCTAAACTGCTGTGCTCCTACTTAGCTGCCTGCATCGCCCAGACTGGTACGCTATAGGGACTGTTGCTGTTGACGAATGGGCTCTTATGTTGTTCCTTTTTGTAGCGACGTATCCGATGGACACGATCCGGCGGCGTATTCAGACCGACGGCTTTGTGAGTGGCAATGGCAAGACGCTGCGGTACACGAGTATCACAACGACCGCTCGAATCATTGTCGCCAACGAAGGCTGGCGGGGGTTCTTCAAGGGTGTCACGGTCAACTGGATGCGGGTGCGTTTTCATCAGCAGCTCTTTGGATCGCCTGTTACTGACACCACATTTTGTGAACAGAGTCCACTTGCAACCGGCATCAGTCTTACGGCCTATGATCTCCTAAAAGAAGTACTGGGCGTCGAGCAAGTGGCGCAATAAACCGAGTATGATATGTTCGCATAATATGCTGAATAGAGACACGACGCAATGCTAGCCCATCTCACTCTGTCGCCGGTTTGATGAGCACTAGATCGTTGAGATCTCGCTCGGCATTCATCCCGCCAAAGATCAACAAGCCTTCGGTCTGCTTCACCCTCGACCCACTCGTCGATGGGAGGCTCACCGTACACCCACAATGGCCAAAGCGTTCGGGAATCACCTCTCTATCTTCCGAAAGTTCTGGCTGGGTACTTGGCTTCTTCTCCTTGTCAGTAGTCATCCGAAGCCACGTCTCTTCATCATCCGCATACGCCCAGCAATCGTCGCGGATCGAGCGCCCATCAAAGCCTCCCAAGCTCACCACCCTACCATTAATAGTCGCCGCCACGTGCGCGCATCGGTTCCATTCACAGATCGGAATAAGCTGCCATGCCCAGGTCTCCAACTCCAACACTGTCATGTCGGTGCAGACGTTCCCTTCCTTATTCCGTCCACCGCTAAAAAGAATCGAGGTTGAGGTGAGAAGCGACGCTGCATGAAGCTCGCGGGCTTCGGGAATGTCGGCGCCTTTGCAGTCGCAGCGCTCCCATCGCAGGGGGGCTTCGCGATCGCCAATCGGAATGTGGAGCATGTAGACGTCGCTGAAGGCGCCGGCTTCGGGTGACGACCCGCCGTAGACGAGGATGCGGTCGTGGTCACAAGCGGGTGGTAGGCGGATCGCGGCGTGTGCGTTGCGCGCACCGGGCATCCAACCTTCGACTAGCGGTGTGGTCCATTGCTGAGTTAATGTGTCGAGCACAAAGACATCTTCATACACGACGCACTCAGTCGGATTCATGCCGCCAAACACAACGATGCGGTCACCAATCGCAACGGCCGAGTGGCCACTGCGTGGAGAGAACGCGTCGCCTCTGGGTTTGAGTTGCGTCCACTGCATGGTTGCTGAAATATCATTTGAGTTCGATCAAGAATTGGCCGAGTTTAATGGAAGGCAGCAAACGTACCCAAATCAAAGCGGTAAACGTCGCCAAAGCACTGCGCTTCTCGATTGGCACCACCAATGAGGTAGATATCGCCATTCTTAACCTGCAGCAGCATGCATATTCATCAAGAAACGCTAGAAGCGTAGATCCGGAGAATGGCGACTGCACCTGCGTGAGCGTCGCACCGCCGCGCGGCTTCGGCACGCTGCCTTTGCCGTCGGAGGCAGTTTGCTTGATCTGTAGTGGCTGGATATTGTATAGGCACATTGAGGTGGCCTCACTCTGGTTCTCTGCCATCATGCAATGGGGTACTGGGCCTCAGAGAAGAACTGGAATGGCGAGGTAAAATGGCGTCAATCCGAACAGCTTTTTGAAGGTATCATGAAAGGTCGGTATCCCTCTGTTTAGTGACATAACCCAAAGCTGCGTGATAATTAGAGCAACAATAGTGCAACGTAATGACGACTGAGGTCTAAAAAAAGCGTAGCCATGTCCGAAAATGGCGAGCCGACCCGACGGGCATCCCATCGGCATTTGCTTCCCAGCTTTACACTCTAGAAGAAGAGAAATTTATCATGGATGCGCACATCGCTAGAGGCGGAATCTCCTACGTTCTCTCGCAGGCGCGCGCGTCGCTTAAGAATCCATCGCGTCCGTTCACGCCGCGCACAGATGGTACGTCCTTGAGACCCGACACATTACTTCGTTTATGATTTTTTTTATCAAGCTGACGTTGCTTCTATGGTGTGTAGAGCGACCGCTCTTCCACGGTGATGACTACCGTCCAGGCTCTCGACCGAGTTCGTCCTCTTCCACTGCCGAGCAAAAAGAATTTACCCCGACTTCATCTGAGAACCGCAAGCTGAAAGCTGGCCCTGAATCGCCCGGCGCTGCACTGCCTCCACGTCCTACCGTAAAGACAGCCCATAAACGTACGCCAGCACCAACGCCAACGCTGCCAATGGCAAGAGAGAAGGTTCGAACAAAGAAGGACGCAAACCCAAAGCCCCGTGAACCGCCTCGTCCTCAGGACCACGACAGTGCAGGTGAGACCGACCCCAGCGGCGACGAAAGTGAAGAGATAGCCGAAGCCAATGAGCCATCGCCTAGCGCCGAGCACTGTCTTGGAGCGTTGGTGGACATGCCGTCCATCGAGGCACTCACATCGACGCTCCACGTCATCACAATGCAGCTCGACACCCTAAGCCTCCAACTGCCTCCAAGCATCACTCCACAAGAGCTCGAAATGCTGGTTCGCTCACTCTCCGAGTTTACATCCAACTCAGGTGTCTTCTTTAAGCAAAAACAAACCTCCAACAGCTCATCCCCAGCGACAGCTAACGTCGCCAAGGTCTCCACTCTACGCCAACGCCTCTTTGATACTCTCGTGGACCTGGCGATCGGGCCGTGGCACACCTCTGCCAAATGTGTCGTCGCGATCACACCGTGTCTCCTTGAGCTCTTCGACTATGGAGACGACAGCAGTCAAGAAGACGCTGCGGCCAAGCTCATCTCACTGGGCAAAGTGCTCTTTGTGCTAAGCAAAGAGACTCACAACGACGCCGAGTTCTGCAACGTACGGTACGTTGAGAGCGCGCTCTCGCTCGTCACGACCACGCCCGTGTCAACCCATATGTGCCCCATAAAAACGCTCATCTACATTGCTGGGACGCTCAAGAACGTCTCGAGCGGCGACGATAAAATGCTCAAGCTGCTAGCGACCAACGGCGCGATCGCGAGTCTGAGTGAAGCACTGGCGTGGCGTGCCGCGGATCCGTCCACGGCCAAAGAGATTGCCCAGTTCCTCGTGCAGACGACCACGATCTTACGCAATTTGTCGACGTCCAAAGCGTACCTCAAACAATTCAATAAGGCCCAGGTCGCAAGTCGGCTCTGCCAAATGGTCGAGCATTTTCTTCCGCATCAGGAACTGATGGTCAATGTCTCGCGTATCCTCGGCAAGCTCACGTTGCATGAAGTGCCGCGGTCGCAAATCAACCAAGACGTCGAGCAGCACCTTGGCAACCTCCTCCAGCTCGTCGATCCACGCAAAAACAAGGTGCTTACATTGGCATCGTCGAATGAAGAGGAGGACGGCCACAACCAAGGCGACCTTAAAACGCAGGACGTGCTGCTCGTGCGGATCTTTTTCGTGCTGGGAAATCTGTGTGCCAGCAACGATCGCAATCGCCATTTTCTTGGTGTCGACGCGGACGCAGTTCCTACCCTCTTGCAGTCGCTGACGTACTTTGGGAAGAAGTACGTCCAGCGTACCGAGACCTCCAACGATAACGAATGTGCGGACGTGCTGGTCAAGCTCGTGCGGTTGCTCGCCAACATGGCGATGAACGCCGACGTCGGCGTAGTGATAAACGGATACCGTGACGAACTGGCCATACTGTTGGACGTTCTCGAAAACACACGCGACGACGAAGTCCGGCTCAACATCGTCAGCTGCCTCACGAACCTCTCATACTACGCAACGTCTGCTGCTACGTCGCGCTCGTTTATTGAGACCCATCGCGTGGCGATCACAACACTCCTCTCCAATGTCTTGTGGGACCCAAACGAAGAAGCGGTGCTCGAAGCCGCACGGGCATTCGGGAATCTCTCGCGCTTTAAAGACGTACTGCGCATCATGGGCGAAACCAAAGTCTTGGATGGATTCGTGATTTTGCTTGACCACAGCAATCGAGAGATTGTGTACACCGTGTGTGGCGTGCTCATGAATGCGGCGTTGGACGAGTTTGCACGTGGCGTCTTGCTCAATGTGCGACAGGTGCCCTCGGGCGTCGGCGACGCCGTGGTGATCGATGCGCGGACGTTGCTAACGAATATTCTAGAGTCTGCCGCTGTTGACGACGCTGAGATGAGCTGCATCGCTGCCAAGGTGCTTTATAATTTGCTGCTGGCAAAGAGCAGCACAGGCAGCGAACGCTACGCCGCCTCGGACGAAGGCCAGTCACTGCAGCGTATTGCAGCGTCCATCTTGCGAACGCTCGCAGGGAGTGATAGCAGCGACGACGATGACGACACGGCAGGGACGACCCGTCGAGACCTGCGCGACGTACTCACCCAACTCAAGACCAACCTGGCCCGTTAACAAGCTTCAGTACATGCATCCCTTTATATTTCTTTTCTTTTCACGTGTGTTTTGTATGCGTAGATTCAGACTGTTTAATGTGATGCTCAGACGCTGTAATCGGTCTTTGTTCCATTGGTCTGTTTGCGGCTGTTCACGAGCGGCGACGTTTCTCCTCGCACCGTGGGGATCTGCTGGTGCTGATTGATCTTTGCATGCACAATCGCCGTGATTGTCACGACCAGCGACAGCGCCAGCACGAGACCGATAATATTGCCGAGGACGCAGTCGTTTGCCATGTAGCCTACAACGTTCTGGCCATTAAGGTTGCCCGTCACGTTGCAGCTCGCGTTGAACGAGAGCTTCTCGAGCACGCCCGTCGCTATGTGACATATCCATTCATAGATCAATATAACGAATCTCCATTTGCCCCAGCCATTCACACACAAAACGTACCCGCCGTGATGTAGATCAGCGCGAGGATCCCAATGCCACCGCCAATGTGGTACGAGATCGTCCCTGCGCGCACTTGCGGACGCGCGCCAGGATAATAGTACGTCACAAACCCAAAGACCCACTGCGTGACAAAGCACACCCACGTCAAGACGCCGAGCCAACTGTGGAGACTATAGAGGTTCGTGATGTTGTGCTCGTTGTGGAAGCGAAAGACCGCGATTGCGCCGACCAGCGCCGTGACCGCACCGACGGCATGCGACGACATGTGAATGATTTTGTTGGTCTTGTGCGTAAACGGCAACGAAATGTAGCTGAGCGCAGCGGTCGTGGAACAAAACACAAACCCAATTGTCATGAGCAGGGGGTGCCAGTTGAACACGCGGCCATCGCCCGTGGCCCACGAGAAACCGGCAAGCGACGTGGCCTTGACGACGTCGCCGGTCTTGACATACGACGTGAGTACAGAGCTCACCCAAATGCCCACGAGCACGACCGCGAGGGTCGGCAGCGTCTGCGCACATGCAAAAGATACTGTGTTAGTCCCCTCCATGTGAGCTCCTCGTAGGCCACATGGCTACACATTTAGACCCACCAGCGCAACAATCTTGAGTGCAGGCGACATGATAGCTGGTGCAACGCGTACGTGTGGTTGCTCAGCAGTGTCTTCGAGAATGAGCTCTGATGTGTCAGTTGTCGCCACCGATGCAGTGGCAGTGTCGTCTCCTGTGGGCATCATTCCCATCGACGCGCGAGGCAGATAGATCCACAGATTGTGAGATGTCCCTATTTTGCAACATTCACCCTTAATGCGCAACTGGACCACCAAAAAACAGTCTAGAATGGACCAATCAAAGCACTCGAACAAACAGCATCAGCAACTATTTCGTCCAATTAGAATTTTCAATTACTTTGATTGGTGCAAACCAAATGGGTTCATTTAAGAATGTTGGTTTACGGACCTTCGAAGAGCTTCCATTTTCCCCATGATGCGTAATGCAGGATGTATGGATGTTTGGTTGCACGGCTCGCAGCCGCGTTGCGTGATCACCTACAAAGTGAGAAGGGACATGGGTCCTGACTCTGTACGTTGAACGGCCCGCTTGTGGTGGGCCACCGCATTCTGTTCCGCATCAATTGTCTCGTGTGTTGCGATCGCGGCGTTTTCCATCACGTCACCACCAACAGTGGTGGCTGCCAATGACGATCGATCCAACGGATGCATTGAAACAATCAGGAGCTGCGCTGCTTCAAGCGATGAGAATTAGTGTGGTGTCGTGCTCTACAGGCTATCGCTGGCGAATTAGCTTAATCTCCGATGTCGTTCATACTTAATGGCGTCCACCATGGCGTCGAGCGAGGCTTGGTACGAACTTTTTAGTCGGTCCTTATTGGTGAGTTGCGCAAGCATGCGAGCTGCCGGTTAATTGCATTGCAGACATGCAGGTCGCCTTAAAAGCACTCGATAGCTTAGATAAAGAGTCATCTATCAACTTCCAATTGCAGTCCAGTGCATTCTGTAGTGTATTTGATTCTGATCGACATCCAGCCGCTCTCTTCCTTCGTTTCTTCTTGCGGCCTTAGCCCTTGACCCATGACCAACGTTTCTTTGGTTGATCGGACTCCTTGTTGTTCTACCCACACGATGGGCAGCAAGAGGCATTAGCGTTTCCACGTCGAGTTGCTTTGTGCTTGCCTCCAGGTAATCACGCTTGGTCATCGCCTGCTGCGGTTGGAGCAATGATCACTTGAACCTGACCCCCGGATCCCTAACCATTCTTGCGAATGACTCGCACCGCACGTTCACGACGTCGTGGCCACCCAGACCAACTTTCTGTGGTTGTCGTGGAACCCGTCGAGTCGCCAACCACGAGGCCACGTTATCAACGGTACCAAGCGTCTTCTCCTCATGCGTCCAGCTGCCGCACAGCAACGCGCTTTGACGCGTACACCCGCAGTTCGTATGCGGCTTGTTGAGGATCGTACGTCGACGGCACGATGACGTACCAACCGGCCGGAAATACAGTCGCCGACGGCGTGACAACGCCCGATGGATTGCCGCTCGCGTACGCCCCACCGTCCGAGGTCGCGTGGCGAAACGCCGTGGTCGGATTCGTCGACAGCAGGAGTGTCCCGTCGGCCGCGCTGCTATAGATCGAGACATTGCACGACGGCAAGACCGTCGACGACGAGCCCGTGCCTGTACTGGCAAGGCCACGGACCGGAATCAGTCGCGCAAAGAGGTAGGTCTCTTCTACGACATGCACGAGGTATTTCGGGTTGAATGTATAGCACCCGTAGCTCGCACACCCGACGGCTGTGCCGTTGCTGGCGTCCCACTGCCCACGGAGAATCGTGGCATTATAGCGAGACCCTTCCATGGGCAATTCATTGGCCTGTAAAATCGCGTCAGGCGGTTCACTCACGATTCGAAGTCGGAAGGGCGCGAGCGTCCCCGCTTCAAACGTCGAGGGGATGATCACGAGGTCCGAGCAAGTCCCTAACATCGCACCCTCATCGCTGCCGTCAAGCTCCACGAGACAAAAGCCCGGACGGTACTCGCCCGAGCTCAGGATGCGTTGGGGTGATGATGACGAGACGGCAGGGAGACCACACGCACGCCACTGGGAGTGCGTGATCACGCGGAGATTCACCGGCACCTGGGCCGTGTCAGAATCCGAATCCGATTCTGATTCATTGGTGATCTCCAAGAAAACCCACAGCCGCTCGAGCGTCGTAGGATTCAGCTGCACGTGGTACTGGGGGTTCTCCATAAACGTCGAGAAGAACGGCCGGCCGCCAGCAATGTCGCTTGTCCATGCATTCGCCAAGACGATGGCGTTGGGCGCCGACTCAATGTGGGGCACCGGCCGGCACACAAATGGCGTGGTCGAAAACACGGAGAGCGTATAGTCGAGCGGCGCGAATTTCTCATACTGCGACGCAACCAAGGTCTACAAGCACATCGAATTCATTAGGCAAGTCCCCCCGCACAAGAGGGAGGGAGGTACTGAAATACGTACGAAGGACGGCTCGGGTTCGTCGTCGTCAAAGTCGACATCCAGGCTTAAGAGCGTGTGGGGGTTGTTGCTGTAGGTCCCTCTGTGCATCGCGTCTTGGTTGTAGTATACGCGGCGGCCGTCGGTACCGCGGTAGACGTGGAGCGTGAGGAATTGCTGCATCACATTCTCGGCGTCACGCTCGACCGTGCTGACGTGGCGCGTCAGCAAGACCCACACAGTCGACGACGACCGCGTGGCCGTTGCGCGTGCGGTGGCCGTATGCACCGACTCGCTGCGGCGTCGAATGAACCGGACCGAGTACTGTGGGTTATAAGCGAGCGTAATCGAGTCGTTTCTGGGTCCGAGCGCGACCGGCCAGTGCTCGTGGATCGCGTACTTGTGTGGAAACAATTCGGGGTTCCAATTGAGATACAAACTCTCAAAATGCTGCTTGACCGAATCCAGATCAATCCAGAACAGCCCGACATCGTCCCCACTCTCGGCCTCGGTCTTGGTTTCACCAAGGGCGTAATACTGGTCTTGGTACGTCCGCAATTCGTCCCCCAGAGGACCCTGCCACGCGGCCGTATCGCTATTTGAGTACGGTCCCCGCCAACTGAGTTTGCGCCATGGATTCTTGACGTGCAGGAGCTTGCGTTTCGTCGGCTCACCGGATGCCTCGTCCAGGACCGTGGTCTCATAAACATTGAGGACCGCATAGACGTGCATGGGCACGAGTCCAATCTGGATCGCATCGTCGCGGCTAATGTCGCCGGTCGTCATGGTAATAATACAATCGCCAAAGTGGAACGCGCTTTTTAATTGTTCCCAAATGCGCTCTTCGCGCATGGCGTCGACCGCCAAATCGGCAATCGGAATCCGCTCGGGGATCCAGCCCGTAAGAGCAAAGAGGTCAATGCCCGAGTTTCCACCGGGGTAGTCGTACCCGCCATGCAGCTTGAGGTAGGCTTTCTCAATGAGACTCACCCACAGCTCGTTCTGGCGGGTCGTGCACGAACACAAGAGCTCGCGGGTCTCGATGTTGACCGGCAGCAAATCGTCAATCACGATTTTGCGCGGCACTCCGTTGGCCCAAAGTTTCACAATGTACTTGCCCGAGGGATTGTAGACCGGCTGCCGCGTCGCGGGGTCGACGGGATAGATAATATTGGTGATCAATCGTTTCTGGAACCGTTGCTCGTATGCCGCCGCGATACACAGCGACGCGACAAACGAGCAGTCGGTCACAATGTCTTGCTTCACGACTTGGGGGCAAATACTGTTTATCATCACGGGTACGTGGGCACACACATCGGCGTACGCGCTCGGCCGCATCCACGTGGCGCCTTTGCGGATCTGCTTGGCCGAGAGCGGAACCATGCCGTCGGGGTCGTCGTACAAATGCACCGACCGAAAGTTTTCGTGCGCGTCCAAGTCGTCGAGCCACGGGACAAAAATGTGGCCGTTGATTTGGGACGAACGGCGGAGGACATCGAGCTCAGCGGGGCTGTAAGCGACGGCCTCGTCACCTACGGGCGATAGGAAAGAGGGGATCGCGTTCGCGGACGATTGGCGGGAAACGGGCAGCAGCTCCTGACTGGATGTACGGGATGGAGGCGTGCGGTGCCGAACGCTTCGTCGCTTGCTAGGCTGGGGCACGGGTGGCATTGGCCAGTCGAATGCCTCGACACTATCCTCTGCGCCGGGCGGCAGCGGCCACGCCATGTCGTCTCGACTCTCCTGCTCACGACGACTGGATGTGGAGGATTGGGATGTGGCTGCTTGAAGCACTGGCGTGAAGGCGAGAGGGGGCTGGGGCCACGCGACGTCATCGAATAGTGGTGGGTTCTCGTGAGCAGGTAATTCAACAAGAGCAAAGTCACAAGGCTCTGCGCTCGCTGTGACCTCGGGGGATTCGTCCGGTGGCATTGGCCAATGCATCCCATCCACCGTGGCGTCATTGGATGCAGTAGCGGCAGATGACTCGTCTGCCGTATCTGATGTGGATAGAGGCAATACCTGCGTCATGCTCTTGAGCTGGGAGACGTGGCCAATCACGTACTCGATCTGTTCGCGCACCGCGTCCTTGGCGCTTTGGGCCTCGGGTTCAAACGCTCCGTACGCCGTCATGTACCTACGCTTCCGCTTAGGTGAGACCCCAAAATGGTAGCTACTTCCACCATTTACTACTATACGTACCAGTCACCAGCAGAGAGGTAGAGCTCAATACATTGCGCACGATCGCCAGCGTCTTCGGCGTCACGCGCCTGCCGATGAATCTCCATCGCGTTGGTCAGTGCCGCATCGGCATCTACTGCATCTGACGGTGTTGCCGGTGTCAGTAGCGACGGCTCGTCTCCACGCGGCGGCTCGGGTTGCGGCTGTGGTATTGGTACTGTGGACGGCTCGTCGAGCCGCACGATCCGCGCGCTCAAGTCGCTCACAACGTCCTGCACGAGTGCGCGCTTGGCCGCCGACTCGACGACGGCGAGGCGGCTGAAGATGCGCACGGCCTCAATAAAGCACTGGCGTGCAGCGTCGCGACTGGTAGCGCCCTGCGCTTGCTGCTCGAGCGCACCGCCGCGTTCGGCCAGCGCAAGCGCTTCGGTGTAGAGCTCTTCGACGGTGCTGCCACGCCGCATTTCTTATTTTCTTGGTAAGTTTGAGTTTGGGTCGTCAGTGACATGATAGTATTTACAGAGGACTTACATGATTACTGGATAATTACAAAACGAACAATCAAGGGCGAAAAGGTGTGTTGCCGCGTCAAACAATTAATTCCTGTTGTGGATTGCCAAAAATGATAATGATGGTTAAAGCGTTTATGTGCACTGCTGGAAAAGTGTTGTGCTCATAAATCTGTTGAGGATCCGTATGAAGCGACAGGAATCCAATAGATGCCCATCCATTGATACAGGTGCTGTAATAGTCTATTTGGTTAGATCCACATGACGGTGTCCCGTGGGCCAACAAGATGCCTATATTATTCACGCAGTTGATGTAAAGAGAAACATGCCATGGTAATGTGGTGATTACATGGAAACCGAACGAAATCTTGTATGATTAGCAAAGGTTTAGGCGCTTCATACCCGAAACGGTGCTCATCTTGTGCGCGCGTTGAGTCGCAGCAGTCAGGTCCTTGACACTATTGGCCTCTGTTAGTATCGGGTATGTATTGGACCTCCCACTTGTAGAATCCATCTTTATCGAGGCTGACCTTGCTAACTTAGTCAACATGGTAGCCCAAGTTGCGCCTCACCTCACCGTCGTTGACAGCAAATTTCTCTACGACTGGCCAGTTAAGCGGCGACTCGGCTTTGTCACGGACAAATCAATCAGATTGCCGATCTCAAAGTACGGCTCGCCATGCCTAGCCTGTTGATGTAGGCGGGTCCACGCATTGGACCGGAGACGATTGCCGCTTCACGGTCAGAGAAAGAATAACGTATAAGCAAACCCACCCACTCTGCATGTAGCCCTTCGTCAGCACTGAAAAACTCGGCGAATGCTTGCAATCTACAGCACGGGCACGTAGCAATTGCATAGTCAGCGTTCGATGATCGACGAGGCACCAGCAATGAGCTTACCAACACAACCCATTACACACCTCGCCATCTATACTTTATCATGTCTTGTGTCGGAGCTGAACATGCCTCCAGTCGCACTCGTGATGACTCCTGATGATGTCGAACATCTCGTAATCCCGCAAAGTGGTCATACTCCAATGCGTTCGTCTCAGCTCAAGACAGAAGTTCTTGTGATGCTGTTGCGAGTGGAAACAAAGTGGAGGTG